>JAQFVV010014460.1:0-35975 GCA_028023455.1 Epiperipatus broadwayi
TATATATTGTAAGAGATGACCTACAACCAACCATCACACCAATCCCAGTTTTTTTACAACGTCTGAATTCAGACTAAGTGGTAGGAAAATATTTTATCTTACATACCTACTTATACATGATGAAGAATTTATACATATAAACATACATATAGCTAATATGTTTATCTATTTGTAGTAATTATTTTTTGTTCTTCATTTAATATAATTAACTAAATTAATAATTAATTGACTCCCTCATAAGACTGAAATAATCAAAGTTAAAAATATACGAGGTCAAAGTAGTTGCTAGGTGATTGAATTTCAATAATGGGAAGACTAAATTAAAATAATAATAATAATAATAATAATAATAATAATAATAATAATAATAATAATAATAATAATAATAATAATAATAATAATAATAATAATAATAATAATAATAATAATAATAATAATTAATAATAATAATAATAATATATTTATATTTTTTTTTTCTTGGTTAGTTTGTAAACAAGTAGGTTTTAGCTAGCACTAGAAAACATTCTAGCATTTTTCAATTGTGAACTAACAGCAGAACCATCAGGACATAAAAATAAAAGGTCTTTGTTTCTGTTCCTTTAAAAAAGAAAATGTTCAGCATTCTTTAAATAAGAAAACAGTAAGAATATGGATTTTAAAATTTAATGTTGATAGCTTTAAAAATTAATACAAAATCTTTATAAGTTGGATAGAAGGAAATTGGGTAATTTAATCTTAGTTAAAGGATAAAAAGTATAAACTTCAATATATAAATTAGCAGGATTGATGTAATGATTTAATTTGTTCCACAAGCTTGAATTCATTACTACGGAAAGAATGGAAAGAAAATGTGATACTACTAGAAATTGACTGTTTCTTTTAAGCCATATATTTTATATTAATATATATATATATTATATATATATATATATATATATATATATATATATATATATATATATATATATATATATATATATATATATTGTACCCCTCACTTCCAGGAAATATATAATTATAATCACTTGATCTAGCTCAGATAAATAACTATGTTTTATCTAAAATGTATTTTAATATTAACAATAACTATATTTTTTAAGAATATCAATGCTTAAATTAACTTAATCAATAAATAATAATATAGTTCTTAGTTTATAAATGAAATAAATGAATATCTAATCAAATTATGAGACTATGAAGTAAGCTTACAAATTGTAGAGCGGATACATTACATTAAGACAGTCTCCCACTGGATGTCACCTTAATTTCATAAGAATACCATCCTTATTACTATTGCTTAAATACTAAATTTATAGTACTCTTACGTCTATAATCAAAACTAATTAAGAAAATTACCTTTAACAAATTAATTTAAATATCTTTCTTTTCAAAACTAATTTAACTCAAATTATCTCAGATTCTCTTAAAATAATGATAAATTAATTATAACTTTTGTAATCAAGTATGATTTGGGATTTAATATTATTCCTAACTACAATTTAATAATATTAATAATAACAAATAATAATACTAATCTTTAATCTATAAGTCACTCTCCTATTTTTCTATTTATAATGTTATTCTTGTATATCTTATAATAAAAAAATGTAATATAATTCTCTATTATCCATATGGCATCTTAAATAAATATATATTTAGTATGATATTATAATCAGAGAATAGGTGGCAATCATTACTAAGATAATTTAATGTAAATCTTTGTTAATTATTCCATGACCATCATAATAATACCATAAGTAAAACTTCTTAAATAAAATAAATCTAAAATATAACTCCTAAATAAAAAATTTATTTATGATGTGCAAATATTATGTCTTCATTATAATTATATGTGATTATGTAATTATGATGTAAAGAAATTGAGTCAACACCAAGACTTATAAAACACATTTAACAATTTTATTAACAAACTTAACAATAAAATTATTTACATTATTTACATTTTGATAGAATTCTATTTATTCATATTCAGGTATTTTTTCAAGACAAATCAAATGACTTAAAACATAAGATACAGAACATTTCTTAAATAAAAATATTTCTTATTTTTTAAAAAATATCATTATATAACTTTGTATTACAGTTATTCAATATTATTACTTTATAGGTTTTAAAAAAATATAGGTAATACTTTTCCTATAAACTTATCCTTGTTATGTAGTTTTTAAAAATTATTTATTATTCTGTATAGTTATTTTTCAATAATATATGTATGTGAACAACCTTAATTCATAGCATACCATCAAACTAAGCTACTTACTAATTCTTACTTTAAACTTTAAATATCATATATGTATTAGTGTGTTGTTATAAAATTATTTTTGTAAAACTTATGACTACTTTCATTCATTCAACACGATTCAGTCTTTTACCTTTAATCATAAATAAAAATATGCATTATAAGTATGTCTTTTTTTTTCAAAAAAATTCTTAATAATTAAGTAATATCATTACAAATTCTTTTAAATTATCAACTATTTATTTTAAAAAATAAATAAATATTATTTTCAACTATAAACGTTTTATGATTCTTTCACTGATGAAATTATGTTATAATTTTTTAGACTTATTTTACTCTAAGCAACATAACTTGTCTTATCCAATTTAACATTTCTCTATTCCAAACTCATTTGAATTTCCAAATTTTAAAACAACCATATTTTACAATGTAATCCAATAAATTTCAATAACACATAAACTAGTAAGCATATGGGGTAAACTATAACTTCAACTTAACACCTTTATCAACTAACCATCATGAGCACAGTGTACAAGATCGGAAGAGTATAACTTATTTGTTTAATAACATCTGCTACCAAGTATAATTTCCAGGCTATTCATTTAGAACTATGGTGCATTAAGCTTTAACACATAGAAAAATAAACACTGCCATGAATATACACAAGATATAGGGCTATGTTAGCTATACTTGTATAAACATCAATATAGTATATTCTTCTTCCTATATAAATAAATCCTACATACAATATTATCCTGGTTTTATATAACCTAATACTAAGATATTAGCATTTAAAATTCACCAATTTACATCGATATATTCATCCTCATTTCTATAATAACAAATAAATTCATTTTTAGAATAACAGTCTAACTAACTAATAAGACAAGATTATTTCATTCTTTAATATTTTTCAAACTTCAGCACAAACAATCAGAATCAGTGTCATATTTTTAACACTTTAAATTATTCAACAAAACATCCAATTCAGTTTTAATGGAATGGTATACTTATATTTATTTTATTTTTAAATATCTTTACGATATCATTAAAATTATGCATATTTTTAAATAACTAAACAAATGATAAATTATGTGTAGGTGTGTGTTTTATATCGGCATCCATCCATACAAAATAACAAACACATTTTAAAACTATTAATAATTTACAATATTACCATAAGTAATTTCTTTTGGCAATTACTTAGTGATGTCATCTGGAGTATGATCTAAATAAACATTTTATTATCGTTTATTCCACATTATCACACTTTAAAATATACTAAGTTAAAGATTTTTTTTTCTTTACAATAAAATTTAATTACTAAGTTAGTAAAAAATTTAATGTTTTCTGTTTCTATGCTATAATTATACTACGAATAAATATTACTATAATTTTGTTAGTAAAAAAATTAATTCTAAAACCATATTTACAATAAATTTATTAGAATTTCTTACGATGAAATGTTCTTTTCTTGATAATAAGTTTATTACAGGAAGTATCTTTTCTCCTGGTAAAAAACATTAGTAACACACTTTTGACATCAATAATCATGCATGCTCCACTTCTTAACGTTGTAATATATAATCCAAACCAACAGTTCAAGTTAAATACGTTTACTTTTATTTTATATGATTTACACTAATATAATTAATAAATTATTCTTATCTCCAAAACTTTAAGTCTTTAAACATGTATTTTTAGGTAAATATCTAATTTTAAATACTCTTCATCAAGATAATTTTCCAAATTCTTGTAACTTTTCCATATTTACTGAGGTTTAATAGCTTCTGATACAACCAATACTTCTCCCAATATTTTCAAATAACTTAAATTATTTTCCCAAATAATTTAAATAAACTTTTGTATGTCCCGCATACCTTAATGACTAACTTGTAATATTTTTTTTAAAATAGAATATAAGTCACATACTGTCAAATGATCTTATATTTTCTAGGAAAAATTCAATTTTAAAATATTTCCAATATTTTTTCAGAAAGAAATATCTCCACATTCTAAAATAATTGTTCGGTCATATTTAAAAGTTTTTTTTTTTCCTTTAAAAGTATTTTTCCATTGTATTTTAAATAAATTTTCTTCATAAAATATATTATCTCATTTAACTTTATATATTTTAATGAAAATGTTTTTTATATATATTTTTTTCCATGACGTTCTTTTTATGAAATTTAATTGTAAATCAATATGACTTATCAACATAGGCAAAATTCTATACTTTATACGATAATAATATTTGAATACCTCCATTAATTTTTTTATATTTAGTGATGACTTCTTCATGTTTAAGTTGATGGCAAATTGAACGAAAACAAAAGCAGGTAAATAAGGAATTATTTAATTTTTTAGCCCTCTTTCTCCATTTCACGATCTTGTAATAATAAACTGCTGTATTTTTAAAAAAATTGAAGCTAAATAAAATGGATTATTACACTACTAAATACTTTACTGAAATTGTCAAAATACTAACGATGTTGTAATAGCATGTCGGTAGAATGAGATAATTGCTCAATAATTGTCTGCCAAAATTTAAACAGCTCTTAAATACTCCAGCTGATTCCAATTTTGATTGGTCCATTAAACAATCCTGGCCTCAAATTATCTGGGACCACAAACATTGGTTTAAAGTTAAAGTTAATAATAATTTACTAAATATTTATTTTTATTATATTATTCAATTCTTACTTAATTTTCACATTTTATTTTCACTTACTAAAGACTCTAAAATAATTTTAAAAATCACATTTCAATATTTATTACCATTTCTACCTTTATTCTGAACTTAACGTATTTATTTTCAACAAAAAACATAAATCTGATTTTATTTATTATATTCACTTTAAAATCCAATTTAACATTTATAACAGATAATATTATTCTATTTTCAAACACAGCTGTGCATCACGTGATTTACAAAACTAAATAAGGCACTAATAATTTAATTTATAAAATGTTACATAATCACTATTATAGCACAATTTTAAAATAATTATTTTAATATTATAAAACCAAAAAATACACTTTTCACCCACATTATTATTTTTAATCAAATGATTTTAAAAATATAGCCATTAAATACAATTATTATTACTAAATCTATTTGTTTAAATTTAAAGCATTACTTTTAAAATTTACCCTAATTATTATTTATGAGACTTATTAAATCAGTATTTATTATGGCCAGTTCTCCCAAACATACAATCTTATAATGATTTTTAGTTAACTTTTTTTTTACAAATACCAACCTAATATTATCCATCAATTATTTTACTTGCCTTAACTAAATTATTCAAGATTATTAACACACAACATACATCATCTCCTACCCAACTTCAAAATGTAAAAATTTTCAGTAAATTATTACAAATAATCCATTCTAACCTAAACAAAAAGGTACAATATATATATATATATATATATTTAAATATAATACATATTTATATTTAAATTTATTTTAAAAAAAACTCTTAATTAATTTACATATAAATATTTAAATTTTCTTTATTTTAAATATATTATTATTTAATTATTATTTTATTTATATATATTATATACATCAATATAAATTTAATTATTAAAATAAATAAACATATAAATTTTGATTAAAAAATTATTTTATTTAATATTACTAAATTAATAAATAATTATTTATATATATTTTAAAATTCAAATTTTCAATTTAATATTTTATATATATACTTGATATTTTATTTTTATTTTAATTTAATTGTTTTAAAAGAGAACATATAAACATGAGTTTTAAAAATAGTATCTGCTACTGAACGTCAACAATAATAAACCATTATCAATATATTCTTATTAAAATGGATATAGAACAAACAACTGAAGGATAGAATTTTATTACATTTTATTTCTTTAAAGTTTACCATTCTTTAAAATACTGAATAACTATATATTTTGTAATAAACATATAAATTATGACGGGTAATAAGGATATATCCAGCTAGGGCTGCATCATCATCATCGACTTTCATATATTCTAAAGCAATTTTTCAATGGAACAACTAAAAATTTCAACGTATAAATTTCATCGCTCTGGAGTTAAAAGCTGGTATAGCTATCTTAAATGTATTATCGTCAATTTAATTCTAATCTGGAAGATAATTGGAATTGATGTGCTGGATTTAACATTTTAATAAATATCATATATTTAAGAATTAATAATCTTCTTTAATGAAATTGTTTCGTCGTCTTTTAATAGAATCATTCTAAAAATAAAAAATATACAGATGAAAAAAAAACTCATGGACTAAATTAATTCTTAAAAGGACAATTAACTAAGTGAACTTTTAAAATATTTAATAATTTTATATATATATAGAGTGATGTGTGGATATATTTTTGAGATTGATATATTTTTTTTTTTATTTTTATTTTTCATTGTAAAATCTACTTTGTGAATGATCAATTTAGCGTCTTGTTTATTATAATATTAAACGTATAACAGATGATGTTTAAGATAAATATTTAAATAATTTTAAAATCTAAAATATAATTTATAAGTTGAGGTACTATATATTAATTATTATCTTTATATTATAACTATTAGCAGAAATATGTCTTTATATATTTATTGTTTATATTTATATTTGAAACATCAATATTATTTAAAGTCAAACGATAACATAAAATAAAAGATGTGCTATTTATTTTTATAAATAATGCCTTTGTAATTATTTAAAGATCGATACTATATTATTCTTATTTTCTTTTAATGCCAAGTTATTAGTAAATTAATTGAATTTACGACTTAATAAAAGAATAATTTCTTATTTCATTTATTACTTGGTTTGTAGGTCACTTACATATATTATTATTCATACACATATTTAGAGGTACATAAATTTATATAGTAGATGTGTATATTTGAATTTAATAAAAGTCCCTTTATTTTTGATATATATATATTTGATTAGTTAGTCACATCAACCTAAAAGATAAATTATAATGAAAGATCTCATTGATTAGTATGATTTTAGATTTGTTTTATATAAAGCTAGCTGGAAGGGCAATTTAAACAATTTATTAAAATATAATTGGAACAAGTTTGTTTTTCTTCATTCTTTAATATAAATGGAATACCTCATATACGTTCCATTATATTTAACTTGCTTAATTATGAGCTACCATATAGTTTCCATTACATTTGGCTAATCCAATCGTGGGGCTATCTTATACCTAACCTATAGTTTTCATTACATTATTTATATATAACCTGGATAATTTTGTCTTTCTTCAATTTAAATGGAATGCAGCAAGTACATTCCATTACAATATATATATATATATATATATATATATATATATATATATATATATATATATATATATATATATATATATATATATAAACCACAATAAATAATAGTCAATATTAAAGGAATCATTACATCATTACAATGTATTTGGGGTAAAGCCATTAGTGTAGGCATTCCAAAGCTAGCTTCGATGTCATTATAAATTTATCCATCAAAATGTCTATTTTACAAAATGTTGTGGAACATCAATCTTCATTATTTTTATACTCATTCAGAGGAGTAGTTAGTATGTATCTGTTTTAACCAAGTAGCATGAAATATATAAATATCAACAGAGTTGGTGAACAAGAACATTATGCATGGAGATTGACATTTATGTTTATAAACTACTAACTGTGGACAAATGCTTTCTTCCTCAGTTTATATATATATATATATATATATATATATATATATATATATATATATATATATATATATATATATATATATATATATATATATATATATATATATATATATATATATATATATATATATATATACTAAAATGAAGATTTGAACAGGTTAAATATATAAAATACATATTTTGTGGGTTCATCCGTGTTAAAAATTTTTAATATTAATATACTGACATTTTGACTTGGTCACACACGTCATCCACAGAGTTATAAAAGGTAGAAAGATGGTTGTAGAGGTGCTACAATCACTGATTTGAATAAACATTAAAATTCCACCAATAGCAAAAATGTTCAATTTAGGAATGTTTTTAAAATAACTCTGTCCAAATAGGAGGAAGTTTGCATGTATCATCTCACTTATTGATACAAACTCGCCTTTAAGTATCTCAATGGCTGCTCTAATTTTGCACTGATAGAGTTTGTCACATAGGATTCAATCTGTCTTGAATCTCATGGTGTCTATCAAATCTCATGTAAAAATTGTAAAGCTTCTTACATAGATATGAGTAATCATCACATCATTGTTAGGAGAGTTGAGCATGCTAATGCAGTTAAATAACACTCATCATCAGGAGCACTCTCTCTCCATACTATAAATTCAGATCATAAAATTGTTTTTCTAGTACCAGGAACATATCCAGATGTGATAATCTTTACCAGTGCAAAATTAGAGAAGCCATTGAGATACTTAAAAGGCCAGATTGTATCAATAAGCGAGATGATACATGCAAATTTCCTCATATTTGGAAAGATTTTTTAAAAAAAAACATTCCTAAATTTAACATTTTTGCTATTGGTGGAATTTTAATGTTTTATTCAAATCACTGATTGTAGCGCCTCTACAACCGTCTTTCTACCTTTTATAACTCTGTAGATGACTTGTGTGACTAAGTTGAAACTTCAGTATTTTAATATTATAAGTTTTTAACATGGATGAACCTGCAAAATATGTATTATATATATATAATTTTTTGATTCACAGGATTTTTTTTGTTTTTATTTTCTCTTTATGAAATGGTCATGTATTGTAATTTTTTTTATTTATGTATTCAAGTTTCATTTTCAAATTCGATCACCTGCATTTTAAAAGTGGGAGCAGTGAATGGATATGTATCATATGTTGATGTATTTTAATAATGGGATCATAGTCAACACACACACATATATATATATATATATATATATATATAGTTATTAATAAAAATAAATATACAGATCTCTCTGAAAATTCAACACTGATCCATCAAGGTGACCTCAAGTAAGGTTTTTATATAATTAACATTAAGTATACACTCTAGGACAATCAAAACTATATTATTTACTACTAAGTTTTAATATTTACTTATAATTGTTTATTTCCGAGTGTACAATTAATTCACTTGAGTAAATGGTCTTTCTTATTTTTCATTAATTTTTACTATGACATACATACACATATAGATGGGAGTGGTACTATATATATATATATAGTGAATTATTTAATATCATTTTGTATATATGACATACATACACATATAGATGGGAGTGGTACTATATATATATATATAGTGAATTATTTAATATCATTTTGTATATACTGTTCTTAAAATTATTTTGTTTCTCTAGTGTAAATAAAGATTGATTGAGAATAGACTTCTATTATGAAATCTGAATCAAAGAAATTTATTGTAATAAGCCATCCGATGATAGAAGACCATTCTTGTTAACTCAATATTTATGTATTTTTGTTTGTAAATATCTATTATTATATGTTATAAGTTGTTAATAAAATTATTAAATTGTTTAAACCAATTTGCTCTCTGTTAAATTATCACCATCATCATTATGCATTTATACAATTAAAAGTTTCATCATCACTATCATTATGAAAATATACCATCAAAAGTTTGATGATTGTCATCATTATGTATTGCTCTCCTAAATGATTGATCATCATCAATATTTTTTATATTTATGCTTATACATAGGCATATTTGGTCAATAATTAAGTGAGTTCATCCCTGAAGAGAGCTGACTGCAAGAACTCCCTGAGTTCGAATTCTGTTTTGTAATAGGGTCCAAAAATGGAAATGTAATGTATTTGAACTAGTCAAAATTACATTGAAATGTTGTAATTAAATTATAAGTTAGCATACTAAATGTAGATGTGATTTGGAACTAGGCATTTCATTGTGGGATCTTCAGTATCCTATTTGAAGGCCTAATTAAAAGCTCAAAACTAAACTAGTCAATAAATAATCAAAATTATTCTAAATTCACAACATTAACCAGACTAGCCAATAAAATAAACTTTAACACAGTATCAATGGTTCCGCTGCTACAAGCCTACTTCTCAAGTGTAAATAACTATAAAATAACAACATATTTAAACTAAACTTTTACCCACTATTCCACTTACTTTCCATATACCTTTAATATTAAAAATAACTGTTTCAGATCATAAATGTGTAATAATAAAGATTCTTTAATTCTTCTTTATATTTCATTTCTCTCAAAGAAGACAACCTTAGCTTCATCAAAATTAATAGTGTGACCTGCATATTTTTTATGGATATCTAAAGTAGAACTAAAATATTTATTTTGAATCCTACTTCATATACTTTTATCCTTTCATTTAAGGTAAAACTACTCTACCCTATATATACCTACTATCAATGAATAATTTACACTACTCCTGGAAAAGTCTATCAAAAATTTCCCTTGTATTATTTAATATATTATACAAAGTATTACTCCATTTCCTATATATTTTTTTTTAAATTTCAAACAAAATACTATGTTTTATACAATTTTATAAGAAGACAATTTAAAATGGTAAAAAAATAAAGACATTTTAAATGTTTTACCTCACTATAAAATATTACTATTAAATAAAATATTTTTAACAAATTTATCAGAGTAGCCAGAACTCAAAAACTCTTTATAAAATTCCATTGCTCGAAACAAAGCTATTCCTCTAGAATTATTTAAACTCATTGTTATAACAAAATTTTTTAAAACAGCTACTTTATGAGATACAGATTGAAACCTATCAGGTTTAATTATAGACCTTAACTCTTTTCTTTTAACATAATGACTACATATCAAACAATTAATCTTTACATTTCTAAACGTTAACAGATCTAAAAATTTTAATTTAACACAATCTTAAAATTTAAGACAATCTAACCCTTTCACTTCTACCATATATTTTATAGAAAAATGAAAACAATTAAATTTATTTACTAACTCTTTCAATTTATCATTATTCACTGCAAACAAAAATCTTCCACACATTTAACATACAACATTAAATATAAACAATTCTTTATTACTAATAATTTTCTTTTCCAAATAATTAATATAAACTGAGCAAATTAAAGGACAAATAATATAACCTATTATCCATTCTTTCTCAATATTATAAAAAATACCATTATAAGTAGAATAATTAGAATCCTCTAATAATAAAAGCAATGATTTAATAACACTAATTTTTATTTTTTGCCAAATAACTGTTTGTTAACATTTTTTCGCTCATTATTGTCACAATAATTAATTACTTCAGACAAATACAATAATACTTATAACTAATGATTTAGTAAACAAGAGATGATCTCATATAACTTCCACTTTTAGTAAAGGCATAATATGTCTGACTTTGTATAAACTAATAAACAATTATTTCAATACAAATGAAAAAAAATGTTTTTTATTTTTATTTTTTTTTTGCTGAAGAAGTTGTAATATAGTAATATAATATATCAAAATCAGTCAAGCATTGGTGGCCGAGTGGTCAGCACAGCCACCTTACAAACAGTTGTCCCAAGTTTGCAGATTCACTTCTTGGCCGAAATCAAAATCAGACAAATTAATGAACTTGTGATGTATGTGGACACCTTTTATTGCAGTTCATAATGTAATACCTTAATTTTTTCTTATGATATTCACTGTATTTTTTTTCCAGAAAATGGTAATAAGACCATTCTCTGTTATAAAATATTGTTTATAATTTGGGATTTTTTAGCAATATCATTAATCAAAAAATATTAATTAAGAAGGTATGCATTATAAATGCTATCCAAATAATATTTATGTTATTGATTTGTGCTTTCAATAGTAATTTATATATTATCCTAGGAAACCAGTATTATAAAGGGCAAAATAATATTGTCTTCTTTGCAGATATGGTTTGTGTACTTAATCAATCTATTTGAAGATATGTTTTCTTTTTCTTTTTACAAAATCACTGTATACGTCAAATTAGTATTATTTTTGTTTTAGAATACAGTTATGTCTACAAATTTTTTATAATCTTTTGTTTAGTTATCTAGCCATTTAACTTACATCTCTGCATAAAAACATGTAACTGAGAATTTACTTACATATCTCTTGTGTAAGAACTATAGACACTGTTTAAAAGTAATTGTTTTTATTAATGTCATGCTTTTAAGGAAATACATCGATAATTTTTGATTAGAAAATATCTTAGCTGTTTGATGATCAATTTTTAAACTATCAAAGCATGTTGTATTGCTTAACGTTTGTTGTGATCTTAGAGTTTCAGTCCACACATTTATAACCACTAAAATATCACCATTATCATTAAATACCCTTTACGCACTATTTATAGATATCGATTATTTATAACTATAGCTGCGGCATACTTTAAGACCCATTTAGTATATTTTTAATCTTTAATATAATTTTCCAGTGAATTTGTTATCATTGAGTTAAAATCAGATGTAACTTCAATATAAAATAATTTAATAACATAGTAATATAATATAGAGACTTTTAGAATAGACCAAAACTTGTTATATGGTTTTGGATGGTGCTGTTAATGTATATGTTTTAATATGATTAGATAAATTAAAAATCATTATTGACTAGCAGAATTTTTATAGAGATGGTAAATGTTTTATTAGCTTATTACATATATATTTACGAAATATTAATCCAAGTAAGAATTTAAATGTATTAAGTAATTTAATACAATTTAAAGTTTAATTGCCAATTGTATGATGTCTATACATATTATGAGTTGCAAATAAAAAAATAAAATTACTTAATATGCTGTTTACTAATTGTTGATTTGAAGATTACATATTTGCTTCCTTGTTTACTGAAATACGGTGTACAGGATGTAGAATAGCTGCAGTCACTTCACGATCACCATGTTGAGGAAAAACATATTTTGTCTTATAAAAACAGTATCTACTTTTCCATGTTTCACCTTGAGTGTCACGAACTATTTCCTTAGTAATATCAATATTAACGTGTATTTTGAAGAGCTTTTTCCACAAAAAATCTTGAGAAGCAATTTTATAAAGATGTTGGTTTACCATTGATATCTAAAATAAAATTTTATAAAATTAATAATAGATTATAATATTATGACAATATTACTACTACTATTATCATGTAAAATTAGTAGAGCAATAATGATCAACTTAGCAAAAACTTAAAACACAGTACTACATTACTAACAAAATATGAGAACTGTAGATGCTCTATAGTTATAATTTATTTAGATATTATAATATTTTTTTAAAAAAGAGATGAAGTTTGACTTTATGTATAAAAAAAATATAGGTTTTAGAGTAATTATTGTAATAAATTATTTTCCTCTTCACTAGTAAAATTGTAATTATAAATATGCGACTTTTTTCGCATTAAATAGTGAAGCTATAATTTTTACTCTAATTTATAATAGGTTTGCTTAGCGCTTTCGAGATTATTGTAATAAGAATAATAAAGTATAATGGTGACAATGTATTTTATAAATAACCGTAATAATACCCAGAAGTACTTTTAGTTAACTTCTTGATATTTTTCTAACCAAAACACAAGTAAATTTAATTTTAGTATAATATTATCAAATTATATCCCAACATTCATGAATTTCAATACTTGCATAATGTCTATTAATTAAAAATAACCTATTTTTATTTATTAAAATATTTTCTTTAACTTTTTTCTCTTATGAAAATTTTAGTAATTTCCACATTAAAATTAAAAGTTAACTCCTATGAATTATCATGATCATAGAAAACAGATACTGATAATAAGTCATTCTTCTCTAATTTAATATGTATTTTTTTCTGAAGACTGCAACTCAATTTACTTATATATAATGCATTACACTTATCTAGAATCTGATAAGCAATGGGATTATTTTTTATTTTATGTTTAATATCTTATGAATTATTTACCATGCTCTTAAGAATAGGTGCAACACAGTATAGAACTTTATATAAATTTCTCTTTGTATATAAATATAAAAATATTAAAAGCATAAAGCTAAACTAGTCAATATATAATCAATAAATAATTTATATATATATAATATTATATTTCATGTTTTCACGGTTATATGATCTAGATAATACAGTGTTTTTGGTTACGAACCGTGTATTATTGTGCATTACAATCCGATATTTAGACGGACTAGCAACCGCCATATATATATATTGTAACTCCCTTCTCTTGCTCCATATATATATATATATATATATATAGTAACCCTCTCATAGTTATCAATCAAATCTAGCCTCATATTTTAGGGCGAACAAATCCTCCTATGTAACCTTCCTAGCTACAACTAATCTAGCCTCCAATTAACTGATCGGCCTACACGTTTGAAACAAATCCAACTATGTAACCTACCCTTGGATGCTGGAATCAAATACGAATCCGGCCACACATATCATGTCAACAAATCTGCCCTTTGTAATCTACACAATCCGAATCATCAAGAAGGTATGCCTACAAAGAAATACAATAAAGAGATGATTTCTTTATTGACTAAGCTCGCATGAAACTATAACCTTAAAGAAGATTACAAAGTGATTAATGAAGATAATAACTTCTGGTCAAACTAGCTTTAAAATCCACAAACAAACAAACAAACAAACAAACGAAATGTTATGAAATAAATTTAATATTCATCAAACCAATAAATAAATAATAATTAGATCGATGGAATGAATATGAAATTAAAATTATAAATTAAGCAATAAGTAAATTAGGATGTAGAAGATGAAAATAAGTAATACTTAAATAAAAAAATGAAATGAGTCTGAGAAGGACGAGAAAAGAGTGAAGATGTATAAGAATAATGAATGATTAAAATGATGGTAGAATAAGAGTTAATGGATGATTAAAATGATAATGTAATAAGAGCTAGTGGATAATGAATGAGGATGAAAGAAGAATAAAGAAATAAAGAAAGTTTGAGATGACAGATGAGAAGAATGATGATGATGGAAGATGATGTCCAGAACTCTAAACTGATATTGAATTAAATGATAATAAGGTAACTAAATAAAATAGGGATTCCAATCTTGACAAAAACAGAATATTCATGATAAAGTCAAAACAAGCTATACATTTAAGATAAAAGAAGCGATTTACATCTTAAAGTTTGGTTGACTTTCATAAACAGTGTATATAACATAACTCAAATCCAACTACAATAATTAACTAGATGTAAGATTTACAATAAAATTCAAATTCTATATTGCAAATTACTAACTTATTCTTCTCAGGGTTCAAACATCTTAAAGATTATTATACAAGATATACTTGGGTCAGAGAGAGGGATTTTGCCACTACCCATATGTAATTCACAAAATGGCTCTTAATACAAAATTGAATTAACAAACAATATTTAGTAATTTCAAAGAAATTTTATAAATTTCCTAACTATTATAAACTTTAAGCTTAAAGAAATAGGAATATTTTTTTAATAAATAAACACAATAATTTACCAACTTCCTTTTCTCAAATAATTATAAACAATATGATCAAGATCAGTGAATGATAGATCTGCAGGTTCAAATAAACTGATTAAACCAATATTAAGTGTTTAATCTTTTAGTATACTATTTAAAATAATATGCACTCTAATTTAATAATATTTTGATTATTAAGTAATGATGCCTTAGATGTACCCATAAATTATAGGGCTTAACAAAATTATTATGATATACCAACATATAGTTAATTATACCAAATTGATTGATGCTGATTTCAATATAATCAGATGAGATGTTGATAGCAATAACAATAATAGTGTGTGTGGTGATTAGCAATAAGACTGCATACAACTAAATAATTTTTTAACACAACAAGATTTATTTACATTATTTACAAGTTTCTTTCAGACACATTGCATGAAATAAGATGAATACACTAAATAAATTCAGGGATGGAAAATAATTGGTGTCCCATTGCCTATGCACATGGTAAATAAGACAACCTAATACAGTGATATTCATAGTATCACTTTTTATTAGCTATGTTTCTATTATTATTTTATTTTATAGAATAAAATAGTTAAACTTTATTTAAGCTAATTTAGCACTTAAATTATAAAACAAAAATGTATTTAGGTCCTTAGGATATGCATAAATTTTAAATCTAAAACTCAAAAGTCATAAAGTAGTGCATTATACTAAAGCTATTTCATTTATCAGAATATGATAAAGACAATTATCATATTCAGCACAATTAGCAATTATTATCATTTACTATGAAAATATTTATTGTATTAATGTGGGGACAGACATCAGAAGTCAAATGCACACATGACACCAAAACATTGCCTATGTCCACAACCTAATCACTTTAATAGTTAACTTATCTTACCGATCTATTGGTGAATCCCTGCTGGATGAAGATAAATCAAGATTGTCCATATGTATCTCTTGCTCTTTCATATAAAAGTTTTACAATCACAAGTAGGTTTTGTTTGGCTTGTTTATAAACTGATGAAGATCCTACAACATCATAAAGACATTATTCCAATTAGGCAAACACTATAGATAGACCAGTGTCCTTGAATCTAACTTTATCATATTCATGCTATTTTTTAAATACTAAAAATTTCATCATACATGATGGAAACCAAGTACATAACCTCATGAGGGATCAAACAATAAAGGGAGGCTCTACATAACAACATGATACTTGTACAATAATATGGCCAATTCTAATACCCCGTTTCATAGGTATAAAAGTGTTGTGGGAAATAGAATTCAGACCATGGATATCATCCTCTCTTTGGATTAATTATGCTAACTAAACACTAACTATTAATCAGCTTCGACAATATCATCCTCTCATGTAATAAGCAATGGGAGATTCTCCAACAACCCATGCACAATATTAATATTAATGATTCTATATTTGATGCCATTATATGTGGCACATACTTATTAGCTGAAATCTGTCATGAATCCTTATCAATACTATAGCAAGATAAAATAATCCTAACAATAAAAGTGGAAACTTAAATATTCCATTTCACAATGCAGAAACTATTATGTAGTAATAAACAAACCACTGACCTATAAGTCAATGGACCATTAATTATTTTAATAATATTTTTATTATAGCAAGCCATACACATGTAAACAATGAAGATCAGTCTACAATTTATATTTAAAGTGGACATGTTCATTCATAGGCAAAATTAAGAAATGAAAAAGGCTTATATCAATTATTTCCTATAAGAAAACAATTGGGACATTATAATATATCTTTGACAAAATTTAGTCTGTTTGTTCACCTTTCAATAACATATTAAAATCTGTTTTAAAAGTGTGAGAGATAAATATCTCTCTCTTTCTCTTAGTCTAGATAAATGACATTTAATATTATGTTTTACCTTAACTGAGAAAATAACAAAAATATGTGCAATAAATGTATATATCTTTATACATCTCTTTATCCTCTATTAAATATATTTTATACCACAATAAATATATTTAAAAAATCCCTAAATAACACATGACAAAAGTATATTATAATACTAAACATAGCAATGACAAAAAATAAACGAACATTTTCTCCCATTAGATTTTATCTTCATAGTTCAAAGTTTGTTTCATCCTTATGAGATAAAATGATAAGAAAACTGATATCCTGAGCAAACATTCCTAAGTAACGCATATATATTTTTGATTATTATGTTCGGTGTAGCATATTGAAACAATACTCAAACACTTTCCAGTGTAGCACAATTAACAATGGATTTATTATGATCTACAAACGACCTTTTTAAAATCATTTATTGATTTATTTAACGATGTCAGCATAGTGAGACAATATTCAAACACTTCCAAGTGTAGAACAATTAAAGATAGGTTTATTCATACTTTCTGTAGATAATTTTCCTTAAAACTAATTTGTAGGTTCATTACAATTAACAAGCTCCAATTTTTTAAAATCATTTATTGGTTTGTTTATTTTGTTTTTCCCTCTGGTGATATCTGTAATAATTTTAAACAATCTGGGCATTTTTAAAATATTTTACAATATTATTAATCTGCATGTTGCACAACAAATATTAAACTACTAATCATCACGTGATCACCATCTCTATACTAGCACATAATTGTTGTAAACAAAGTCAAAACTCTCCATACAGAATAATAATAGAAACATATTCAATAATAATAGTGATGCTATGAATATCACTGTATTAATTTGTCTTACTTAATATGTGTATAGTCAATGGAATACCACTTATTTTCAATCTATAATTTTATTTAATGAATTCATCTTATTTCACGCAAGGTGTCTATAATTAATTGAGAAAAGAAGTTGGTAAGTTATTGTGTTTAACTATTGAAAAGTTATTCATCTTTCTTAAAGCTCCAAGTATATAATAGTGATGAAGTTTATAAAGTTTCTTAGAAATTAATAAATATTGTTTGTTAATTCAGTTTGGTATTAAGAGCTGTTTTGTGCATTATCTTTGGGTAGTGGCAAAATTTCTCTCAATGACCCATGTATATATCGTATAACAACCTTTAAGTTATGTGAACCTTGAGAAGAATAAGTTATATTAATCTGCAATATAGGATTTGAATTTATGGTAAATTTTATATCTAGTTAATTATTGTAGTTGCATTTGAGTTGTGTTACATTCACTGTTTTATGAAAAGTCATCCAAATTTAAAAGTATAAATTGCTTCTTTTGTCTTAAATGTATAGCTTGTTTTGACTTCTTGGTGAATCTTTTGGTTTTGTTTAAGCTTAGAAGCCCTATTTTATTCAGTTATTTTATGCTCATTTAATTCAATATCAATTAGAGACTGGACATCATCTTTCATCATCATCATTCTTCTCATCTGTCATTTCAATCTTGTTTTACTTCTTTATTCTTCTTTCATCCTAACTCATTATCTTAATTAACTAACCATTCACTAGCTCTTATTCTACTATCATCTCAATAATCCCTTAATTATTATTCTACCATCATATCCATCATTCATTATTTTGATACATATTCATTATTTTCTCTTCATTCTCAGATTTCTTTCATTTTATCATTTAATTTATTATTTATTTTCATCATCCACTTATTCATCTATTTCTTAATGTACTTCTTACTTAATTTATAATTCTAATTTCATATTCATTCCATTGATCCAATTATTATTTATTTATTGGTTTGCCAAATATTAAATTTATTTTGTTTGTTTGTGGATTTTAAAGCTAGTTTGACCAGAAGTTATCAACTTCATTAACCACCTTGTGATCTTCTTTAGGTTTATAGTTTCATGCGAGCTTAGTCAATAATGAAATCCTCTCTTTAGTTTAACATTTATTTAGGTGTATATTTTAGATTGATTAGATTAGTTGTAGCTAAGAAGGTTACAGAGGAGGATATGTTGCCTTAAAACATGAGTCTAGATTGATTATATAGTTGTTGATAGAAGGTTACAGATGAGGATATGGCTCCCAAATGTGTACACTGACTAGCTACATTAGTAAGAAGGTTATATATATATATATATATATATATTTATCTTCTTACTTATATAGCTATATATATATATATATATATATATATATATATATATATATATATATATATATATATACGATTATAAAATACAATAAATTTGTTTAGTATTATATTGAACATCAACCAACTGTTTTGTAAGTACTTCAATATTATGAAATTTATATTTTTTATAATGATGTGATTGTTCATATTAAAATAAACAGTTATAAAATTTGTTATCCTGTGCATAATTGGTATTTTTGATTTATAATACACACACACACACACACACACACATATATATATATATATATATATATATATATATATATATATATATTCTCTTTCTTGCCAAGATTTGATTATTATTTTTTTACATAATAAAATATCATTTCTTGTAACATATAAATTACACTGAATGGTAAGACTGACTTACTCTAGGAATAATGATTAGATAGGGTGGGACGCATAAAAGCATTGATAAATACAGTGAAATAGAAAAAGAACATTTTTCTCCTGTTTTTCTCTTGATTAGCATACTCCCCATTGAGTGAACTTTGTTAAGGCTCTAAGCCTAAAAGAAGAACAAATAAAGGATTTAACAACCTGTACAAAATAGTTGTAATCTAAGGACTGCTAAAATATAATGAACTGTATAATTCCACAGTAAAAAATCAAACTAATGTATCATCGGATAACTGACATCACAATTGTAATGTTAATAATCATTGTTTTTTTGTATCTTAATTTCATGTTATAAATACTTTTTGGTTACTATAATAATAAAATAACTAAGTTATAAACCTCTATGGTTCGAACCTTATTTTTGCAATTTCAGCTGAGAGTTAACTCTCTGAAAACACTGCAGATGGGCAGTCAGATAGAATAATGATTGTCATTGTTTTGTAAACAAAAGTAAGAATATAAAAAGCAATTGTGAATAGTTCATATGAACATGGCTTTTCCTTTGCCAAATATCCAAGAATTTGACATCGGAAATCCAGCTGGATGAAACCTATATGTGGAACAATTGGAATGATACATGAGGCTGAATAAAATCGAATATGACGGAACTAAAGTCTCATTATTATTATTCTTTGCTGGAACAGATGTATTGCAAATTGCAAAATTAGTGGATAATAAAACCCAGAACAGTTACTGTACACAGTATTTCTGAAAAAAAAAAACATATTACATATTTTCAGACTGCAGTTAACAAAAGAATCACATGTCTAATATTTAGAATGTGAAAACAGCACAAACACAAAACATATTCCGAGTATATTATTGCATTGTGAACATTGATACAAGACTGCTTATTATTTTCTGATCTTAACAACATGCCCTTAGATTAATTTCTCCATGGTATGATCTATCATAATTTGAGAAAATTATTGCTCTGTGAAATAGAGATTACAACACTCCAATTATTAAATGTATTGATCATAAGATGATGGTAAAATGCAATGAAATTCCAAGCTGGAACTAAGGAAGCTAATATTGCTATAAGGATATGCAAAATGGAAATGGTGGAAATGTCATCACAAACACAGAGAGGATTTTACTTGATTTTGTTGTGGCATAAAAGGACATGTAAAAATAATTTGCAAATTCAAAAACCAGAAGTACCATATTTGTATCATAAAAGGCCATATGGCAAGGATTTGCAAAAATAATAAAAATCAACAAAAGACACATGTAAAATTAACTGAGACCATGGACAAAAAATCAAAAATTAAAAAGGTAAAAAGTAAAATAAATGAACAAATTGTACTATATTTAATAATCATGTAAATTAAAATTAGAATGGAGATAGACTGTGGAGCATAACTATCCATCATGTCTCTAGTGAACTGGAATAAAGTAAATTCAACTACAAGTCAAAATCAATTCTAGACAAAAGAAATGTAATTGCCACAGATGTTTATATTAATAGCATATAAACCTGTAGGAAGTTTCTGTTCCAGTAAAATTAAATAACAAAAACAAAACCCTACCTTTGTATATAGTCAAGAAAAACATCAAACCCCTACTAGGCTGAAATTGGTTTTGGCCATTAAGCATATCTTTCCAGAATATCAAACAGTAAAACTGGAAAATACAGTGCATAAGAAGTTCCTGAAAATTTTTGAGAAAAACTTGAATGTTTTAGGGATAAGTCCAATAAATATTAAACTAACTGAAGATGATGGATGCACTGGGGTAGTAAGGATAAATGTCCTATCTCAAACTTGTGTGTTGTGGCCATAGATTGACAAAGAGTTTGAGAGAAATGGTGAAGCAATGTCATAATTGCCAAAGTGTGGTCAACTTGCCAAATAAAACATTTAGTTTTTGGTATGAGCCTAGTAAATCATGGGAATATCACATTGACCACATGCACCCTATAAATGGATACTTGGTGTTAACAGTTGTGGACTCTTACAGCAATTGGACTAAATATTATTTAGTCAAATCAGTTGATGCCAATTGTACCATAAAGGATCTCCAAGAAATTTTTGCCACACATCGATAACCAGATATGCTGGTATCGGATAATGGGATGGGTTTCACATCTAAAAATTAAAAAAAGTACTTATCTGAAAGGGGTATTTAACATGACCTGACTTCTGCCTCCAGTGGATTGGCCAAAAGGGCAGTCCAAAGCTTAAAAAAGGGCTTGAAGAACGTAAGCTACACAAAAATGGATGAAGCCTTAATGGAGATAATGTTTTTTCCAACATTTCCTACCTTTATCAAATAATGGAAAATTACCAGCCAACTTACTATTCAGCAGGCTTGCATGCACATATGTTAAAAATTATGCCTCAGTAGGAAAGGACTGAAAAGGATCCAGATGTCTACTCAGACACTTATAAAAATTTCCCAAAGTGTAGAAAGGGATGATGTAGTAAGGGTACGAGACATCATAAAAAAAATTTGACACATGTAATTGTTATAAATCTGGGGTCTAGAATTATTTATAACATAAGACTGAAAAAATGCCACTTCTGTAAAGAGACACATAAACCACAGAAAGGAAAGGGCAGCAGTTACACCATTAGATGATAACAAGACTCTTACTGAAACTGCTGACCAGTAGGAATTTTTAACAAAGGAGAAAATGGAAATGCTACCATAAATTCAACAGGAAAGAAATATTTTTGTTGAACCACAGACACTAAGTGTGATACAAGAAGAACACACTCCACTATCTCTGCACACAACCAAACAGACCAGTAAAGTGATAGACTCCTGTTTTCAGAAACTCACCAGAACAAATATTACTGATCAGCCTAAAAGACTATATTTAAAATGAGGGGAGTTGTGCTGAATGATAAGATGGATTAATTCTAGAAATAATGACTAGATGGGATGGCAACCAGAGAACATTGATGTAAGAGAGAAAATAGAAAAAAGTGTTTTTGGGTTTTCTTCATTTAACTTACTCCCTGCTTGTAGTAGACAAAATAAAGGAGTTAACAATCTGCACAATAGTTATAACCTAATGATTGCTAAAGTAGAGTGAACTGAATAGATATGAGGTTATGAAATGAATAGTATTTTAGTTATGCCATCAATAATCAGACTAATGTATCATTGGATAACTGATAATGAAATAGTAATGTTAATGATACTTTGGGTTTTTCTATCTTAATTTATTGTTATATATGATTTTTGTTTTATTATAAAAATGAAATATATAAAACTACAATACCTCTATGGTCCTATTTTCATTTATGCAATTTTATCTGAGTTTTAACTCCCTGAAAACACTGCAAAAAGTAAGTCACTTAACAAGTATATCTGGGCATAGTTACTGAGATATTTCCAATGTTCTGAAAGGAGAAGCCATAGTGCATCACACCACATCACCTCTTTTTTATATCTAATTGTTACTTAATATTGTTAACTAATAATAAAAAACACAAATGAAAGCAGTTATGTTTACTAGCAATGTCACACACTGACACACTTGTCTGGAAGCCATAATAATATTTATTTTTAAACTAAAACAAACCTTAAAGTAAAGAGACACATTTAAACATAATGATGTACATTTGGACACATATATTATAATTAATCTATTAATACTCTATATTTTATAATTCATGTTATCATTGAAGTAATGATCAATAATAAAATAAAGAAAATAATTTATATATATATATAAAAAAAACAATAATTTTGTTGTAAAGACTTTTTATTACACAAACACACACACATATATATATATATATATATATCACAATGCATTTGTTGATATATATATATATATATATATATTTGTTGATATATATATATATATATATATCAACAAATGCATTATGATTGACATCTAACATAATGACAAACTAAACAAAGCAATAATTTTGTTGTGCCAGACTTTTTATTACACACACACACACACACACACATATATATATATATATATATATATATATCAACAATTACATTATGATTGACATCTAACATAATGCCAAAGTAAACCAAGTCACCCTTGATATTAATAATTAGTAACCCAATAATTTATACACTTGAGGACTTATTAAAAGTACATAATGGATAAAATGTCTGTTTAAGATAAGATCAACTCACTACTATAATAATATTTAAAGAAAATGCATTATAAAACAACTGCTCTTAAAACGAGGAATATATTTGGATAATATCAATAACATTTCATTGTATATCCATACTTATTAAGTTATAATGACATTATCCAAGTTTTTATTAAAGTATACTGCTAAACTAATTCATTATAAAAAAACAAAGCTATAGAAACCTTTATAACTGGTCCCAATAATATCAAATCAAACACCTTAGATCCCACAATATCCAAACTGCCAATACATACAGCAATGGCCAACCATTATATATAAAATAAATATTTATTAGCTATTAATTATAAATTTAATATTAAAAATAAATTTCTTTAAATAACACAAATTATATATTTTATAATCAATACTAAAACATGACATCAATAAAATAAAAATGAATTATCATTTATCATATTTGTATTAATTTTTTAATCTTACAATAAAATGTTTTGAAATATTAATTTGAATACAGATTTTATAAACAGATTTATTAATTTGGACAATGTTTAAGAACTGATAAGCAATTATAACTAATATTTGCATCAAAATGTTTATTTGAGAAACAGTTTATTATTTCAAAAAAATATGTAATAAAGATTTATAAATTATTTAGGTATTTTAATTTATTTAGCAGTAAAAAGTTATATTTTCCTTCTGCCCATTTAAGCATTCTATCAGATATATATATATTTTCCATTGTGATACTCTATCAGATATATATATATTTTCCATTGTGATACTCCATTTGAAATATAGACAAAAGAAAGCCAAATGAAGTTGAAGAAAATCATAACATTTTCTGCAGTTGATGATTATAAAGTACTTCTATTTATTGTAGATGAACATATGGTGGAATAGATTATCCATCTGAGGTTTGGATTCCATTTCTGGGGCAAAATTATTTATTTAAAATTTTATTTAGAAAGTTTAAAATTCAATGCTTTTTTTTTTTTTTTAACAAAAAAAAAAGAACAATCCCTTGTTCACATAATCAAACACTTTTACAAGAAATCATTTTTGATTAATTTCCAACAGAATTGTAATCATTTTGCAGTTTATTTAATAGTATTTAATAAAAATGATCATCTATGTTCTTTCTAATTAATATCTTAAAGTCAGTTATAGATTTCAATACAAAATAATATTTTAAGCAATTATAAATGTATTGATTTTTTTTTAAAATTATAGTTTAAATAAGTAAACTTTTATTTATAAAAAGAGGGTATAATCTGTTAAATAATAATAATAATAATAATAATAATAATAATAATAATAATAATAATAATAATAATAATAATAATAATAATAATAATAATAATAATAATAATAATAATAATAATAATAATAATAATAATAATAATATTTAGCTTACATTAATATCTTTTCATTTAACATTAATCATATAGTGAATAATCAGTCACCTCCCTCAGGATTGTTGAAGCTTGCAGAACAAATTCTTAAACGTATTGTGGCGATAACTCCTACACAACACACACAGAAACGTATGCATATACTAACAAATGCTTATAACAAGGCATGTGAAACATTGAACAGCTATTTAAAAAATAAAAAAGTAGATTATGCCTAATGCATCAACACACATGGACTTGGCTATACATTAGATGGGCATTAGGGAGGGGACCTGAAATCAAAGTGCCATTAGCAATTAAAATCAACAATGAAACATTTACTGAAAATAATACGATCTTACCAATTCTTAACTATTTTAAAGATAAGCTGGGACCAGGGAAATTGATAAAATATCATCCAAATGGATCTGTCGTGGCAGAGATTGAATCACCTTATACAATAGATGATTTTATAATGATAATAAATGAAATGTGCAACAACTGTCACCCAGGAAGCCCTGAAATTCCACTGTTCATATTAAAACACCTTGACAAGCTGACTAGAAAATGCCTGTGACAGCTGGCAAATTATTTATCACAGGGAATAATAACAATGGAGGGAATTAATATGATCACGATGGTGCCATTTAATAAAAAAAGAAGCCCATCTCTTTGTTATCAGAGATACGGCCAATATCATTGGGTCCATTGCTCATAAAGATTTTAGAAAAAAAAATTAAAGACAAAACAGAACCATTTATTTTGTCAATGATTTCTCCAGCTCAATTTGCAAAAAAACATTCAACTACCACACAAGCTGCTAGGTTATTTAAGGCTATTTTGACATCAGTTAGAGAAAAGAAAAGATATGGCCCGATTGTTGTACAGCTGGATATTGCTTCGGCTTTTGACAATGTTGATATATCTATACTTTTGAGATTATTGAATGACACTGAAATGCCAAAATCATGTATATATGTTATAGAAAATTTATTTTTCAATTGTGAGCTTCACATTACACTAAATGGCAGAAATTCGCCAGCTTTCACATCAACTAAATCACTTTCACAAGGGTCCCCACTTAGTGCCATCTTATTCATTTTGTATATAAATCCCATTTTTGTTCAACTACAACAGGCATTTGAGGGAATGGAGATCCCAGGAACAGGTCAAAAATTGACCTGCATTGCATACATGAATGATATTACAGTTTTCCTGACATCAAAAAAACAGATACCAAAACTACACATGATTTTAGAAGAATACTCAAAGGAATGTAAACCAGGTTTCAATCCAGAAAAAAAGCAGTGTGGACCATATTCATGGGAAGGCCAGGTACATCTATTTTCCAGGCAAAGCCAGTTTCATTCCTTGGGTTTCCATTTCATCTGGGGACTACTGGCTTGAGATGTCATTTGCAGAACAAATTGAAAAATGAAATCCAGCAAATAACAGACTCTCTAACCAATACCTATATGGCAGTATATTCTAAGATTCAATTAATTAATAGTTTGATGATGACTAATATAGTTTATTTTATGCTCATGGTTGCTTTCTCAAAGGCTTTTATCTCTAAAGTTAAGACCATTTGCAATCAGCAACTATGGTCAAGGAAAGTTGTGGGAATATCAATGGCAAAACTATGTCAACCACTGAATAAAAATGGATTGTGGTTACATGATATTGGTATTTTTGACAAACAGAGAATGAGAAACAATATAATTGATATTGTTAAACAATTTACAAAAATTAAGCAGTTCATAGATGTCATTCCAACTGATAAACCACCACCAAAAATTATCATATTTTGAACAATTAATATATCATTGTAAAACAGAATCAAAAATCCCAGAGCAATTTATTATAAGTACAAATAATGGGAAATTTATGAACTAATAAATGAAGATAATAACACAATTGCTTTGGAACTGATACAGGGAATTAATAATAAACAACTGGTTAAAATGTATAAACAATAGTTCTTAGAACCAAAGTTTTTCAATTTTCTGATAAAACTTAACTTATCTGCATTACCTACCAAATATCTTCTTTGACATAAAAGATTGTATATGTCAATTGATCCCTTTTGTGGGTTATGCCATCGAGCTGAGGAAACCCTATCACATCTGATATATCACTGTGAGGGACTTAGGCAGATAAAAAAATCTGATAACTAGCAATTACAGGAAGTCTAATGTAACAATGCATCAATTAATTTCTGCATTTAGAGAGGGATTAACATCAAGTGTCAGGGCAGCAACCTTTGTGCTATATGCATGCTGGTGTACTAAATACACCTTCCTAATTGGTAACAATTCTAAAGGCATCCAGCTACTTTTTCAAATAAACTGCAGTGAAACAGAAAAGGAATAATACACATCCAAACCTGACATTTATGCAGCAACCTGGTCATTACTTAAGATTAGATCAATGTTATAGTGACAAAAATGATAAAACTCTTAGAAAGCAGTATAGTGTGTTTTTTAGGACACATTTAAAAAAAATATAGGCAAAATGGACAGTCCAGGATATTATATGTAGACAATAACTATGTTTTATGTCATATCTAGAAAAAACTCTATCAAAAATGACAAAAATTTGTAATCAACTTGTAGCAGTCAATTTATTATGTAACCACTAATGTTGTATTTTTTTGAGACAATAAAAGCCTTTTGAAACATAATATTAATAATAATAATAGGAATAATAGTAATAATAATAATAATAATAATAATAATAATAATAATAATAATAATAATAATAATAATAATAATAATAATAATAATAATAATAATAATAATAATAATAATAATAATAATAATAATAATAATAATAATAATAATAATAATAATAATAATAATAATAATAATAATAATAATAATAATAATAATAATAATAATAATAATAATAATAATAATAATAATAATAATAATAATAATAATAATAATAATAATAATAATAATAATAATAATAATAATAATAATAATAATAATAATAATAATAATAATAATAATAATAATAATAATAATAATAATAATAATCCAGTATTTTAAAAACATCAATAATGTCAAATTTTAATATGAAATGAAATGTTTTTTTAGTACATTTTCTTAATGTATACACCAATAAAATATATTTTTATGGAATAAATTATTTTTCTATTCTACTAAAATTGATTTTTTAAAATCAACTAAATTAAGCAACTTTTGGACTGTTGTTAAGAAATTTATTTTTAAAGAAGAATTTTCACAAAGTTCTAGACTAAAGATTAATGAAATATCTATTGATGTTTTAAATAGTTCAATACTAATAGCTGATCATTTCAATCAATATTTTGTTCATAGTGTGGAATTGTTAATAAATAGTTTTGAATATAATTACAGTTCTCATGTCTTTCAATATAAGAAATCTACCGTGAATTCTTTTGTTTTTAAAGAGATTGAAGATTGTGAAATTTTAGATTCTCTTTATGAAATGAGACATAAGAAATGTGTTGGTTTGGATTGGATTTCTGTAAAAATATTAATTGGAAATGTTTCTATTCTTTTACCAATTTTATCTTTTTTATTTAATTATTCTATTGATTCAGGTATATTTCCAGATTGTTTAAAATCTGCTGTTGTTGCACCTATTTTTAAGAGTGGAGATAGGCAATGTTTGGAAAACTACAAGCCAATTTCTATTTTATCAATCTTGTCTCAAATTTTGGAAATGTGTGTAAAAACAGAATTGTTTTGTTTTTTCAAAAATATAATTTATTTTCAAATAATCAATTTGGGTTTTTGCCAGGAAGATCTACAGAACTGACTTTATCTGAACATGTTTAAATCATCACTGAATCTTTAGAAGAAGGTTACAAAACTATAGGCATTTATTTAGATTTGCGGAAAGCATTTAACTGTGTTTCACATGATATATTAATAATTAAGTTACACTGTTATTGCATAAGGAGTACTATGCTTGAATGGTTTAAATCCTATTTAAGTAATAGAAGCTAATTTGCTAAAATTAATAATATTTTGAGTAATTCTGAAATAATTAGATATGGAGTTCCTCAAGATTCAGTCCTGCGTCCATTGTTATTTACTGTTTATATTAACGTTCATCTTGATCTTTCCTTTCATTCTAACATTTTTTGTTTTGCAGATGATACTGCTTTGGTTACTTCAGCAGTTTCATATACTTTACTTGAGAAACTTGTGAATAAAGATTTATTTAAAATTACACAATGGATGAACAATAATAGATTACTGCTAAATATTAATAAGTGTAATTACTTAATATATTCTCTTAAAATGTTTCCAGCAAAAGACTTGTTAATTCAATTGCCTTATGCGAATCAAACCTCTTGTCATAAAATTACCAGGACTTACAATTACTTACCTTGGCTTGGTTTTGGATGAATATTTACATTGGGATAAGCATATTTTTTGCCTTCAAGTAAAATTAAGAAAACTTAATTTTCATTTTATAGATTAAGAGATTGTTGGAATAAATCTGTACTATTAAGTATATATAAACAAATTTTCTTAAGCAGACTTTGTTATGGTATAATATTATGGGAAGGCACTGCAGCATATTTTTTGAAGTCTTTCCAAACACTTCAAAATTTTACATTAAGAATTATTTTGTTTAAACCTTTGGATTTATCAAGGTTTGAATTATGTAAGTGTGCTGGAGTTTTAACTATTCATCAAATATTTTTAGTGAATATTTTGTATTATTATATTAAATACAAAAAATGAATAAAAATATTTCTTCATCAATAATTGTAACTAGATTAAGTGATTTTGATTTATTATTTGAACCAGCATACTTTAAAACTCATTGTAGATATCAGAAATGTTATCTTGGTCCAAGATTTTATAATATTTTTATAAGGAACATTGGATTTAATGTCAATGACCTATCAAGAAAAACTTTGAAAAAATTCATTATGGACTGTATTATGATTGATAATGAAAAACTTTTTATTTCTATTTAATTGTTTTATTATATATTATGTTTTTTTTTATTTTATTTGCACATGTACTTTTGTTAAACTCCATGCGTGTTTTTTTATCACAAGAAGATTATATGTTTAATAAATTAAATTAAATTAAATATATTTTAGCTTCATTTAATATTGCTTTACTGATAATTTTGGGCTTTTAAATTTTGCTTTAACTTATGTCTTATGTCTCATTAATCAAAATATAATGTAAATGGTATTACCTCCAACATGTTTTTTTTTAACTGTTTTTTAAAAAGTAAAAATAAATACCTACAGTATAGATTTTTTTTTTTTCTCTATTGGTTTAGATTTATGTTCAAACACATTTTCACTTAAACAATGGACTTCTTTATACAGATCAAATAACTTTTTCAAATTGCATTTAAGTCTTTAATATAAGGACATATAAACATTTTATGATGATGATGATGATGATAATAATAATAATAATAATAATAATAATAATAATAATAATAATAATAATAATAATAATAATAATAATAATAATAATAATTTTAGTGAAAACAGACACATTTTTCAATATCTTTTTAAAAAGAGTAAAGAATTAAAAACAACAGGCACCAGGCTTATGAGCTACCAGATAGTATGTAATGTGTCAGAGTTGGTTTTTTTTTTACTATTTACTTATGCATTACTAAAATACTCTCTATAATCAGGATTTAAACTTCAATTACCCAATTTTTGGTTATAGAGTTTTCAAATCATTAACGCACAGATTATATATATATATATATATTCTAACCCTTATAAAGGAATTAATCTATTAGTTTATATCTATAATAATTTATTTTATTTCTTTTATTGATATAATTACCAGTATTAATTAGTTATTATTATTATTTCCAACCCAATATCTAACCAGTTAGTTAGTTGGTTTATCCGCACTTGTGCCACTAATTTTTATCTGGTTGGTTGCTATGGCAACCAAAATAAAAAAACAACATATCTATTAATTTTCCAATATGATCTAAAATACTTTTCATATAATACAATTGTACATACAATTCTCTTAAGCTATGCCACACTTGTAATATTGATCATAATTGATCACTCCTTAATTTAAGAGCACTTATAATAATGACATTAATCTCAGGGTTCTCTGTTATATTTAAGAAAAATGCTCGGCAGTATTGTGTTGTCGCATATGACTGACATTCTGGTCGGCTATAGGAAACATTTACCTTATTTAAATTCCAGGTATCTTCATCCCCATATTAACTATTATAATATTTAAAGAGATGATAACCATATTCAATAACAATGCATAATTTTGAATAATACAGCCCTTTTTATCCAGAATCTCAGTCGGAATGAAGAAAAGACAAGGGACCTTTTGTGTCCTTCCATCATCCATGACAACACAATAATTTAACTAAGATTTATTACTTAGAAACTTCACTTAAATGTGTACAGAACAATGTGCAACCAAAGCTAGTAGTTTGGGAATAAAGTCATTTTTACACACACATAAAATAAAATGTCTTGGTCTGAAGTTTTCGATCCCATAAATAATTCTTATTAAACTAAAATATAATGAAATATTCCAATCTGCTTAAATTTATCTGTCTGGTGTATTGAGTTTTAGGAGTTTAATGATTTCGGACTCAAGGAAAGTATTGCAAGTATTATGCAAATACACTTTTATTTAGCACACAAGAAAAATGACTCTAAACAACGTGTAACAAGACTATAATTTATTATTAAAGTTTAACAAGATTATAATTTATTATTACAGTTTAACAGGACTATACTTTATTCTTAAAACACTAACACAAACAGATATAATTTATTCGAGCCCATATGGATAAAACAACATGTAACTAACATTAATTTGTCTATATGAACTACTACTTCATCTTTTTACAATTATGCAAATTGAATAAAAAAAAATACTTATTATTATCGATACATCAACTCATCCGTTTAGTGTATCTTATATGAGCTTCTACTTAACTTTATTAACTAAATATTAGTTTTTGGAATAAAAACAATCTGATTATATGCAATACGTAAAACGATTTTTATGATAATATATTTAATTAAATGATGGTTTGTATTTAGATAACTTATTATAATTTATGGGCTATTTATCAAAAGTTACACTTACTATTTTTATATTTAACTTAATACCACTTAAGTTGTGATACACACTTTATTCTTAAGGATAATCTACATTATTAGTGTTGCCTACTCATTAACCAGAATTAAACATTGTATTTGAATCCTCCATTGGTAAATAATCGTTTCTAAATCACGCAATTTTAAACTTACTCTCTCCATTGACCTACATGTGAATTACTAGCAATATTCCGCCGCACAATCCAGATATTGATCATAGTACTAGCGCACTATTTCTACTAAAATGGATCTTGAGGAATTAACACCTCCAATATACCCGTTATCTTGCCCTAACTTTCTAAACAAAACACAATAATCAACACCTTCCGTGGTGGAATTACCTCTATTTTCTCATGAGGAATATGGAATAACACCGAAGGTCAGTAGAGCTAACTACTACATTAAAATATTTTGGTGGTTTCTTGCCTTTTACTTGGGCATAATACGAACACACACCAAATATAATCCTCTCCTGGGATTTAAACGAATGAAGTATACTACATGCGAGATAAATTCTTGATCGTCCTAACTATGAGAAGCGATCACTTGGGCTATAAAACATGCCCGAATACTAGATTTAACTATTCCCCTCATGGAAAACAAAGCTTTTAGGGAAATCATTTTCATCCCACAAAATAAACATATTATAAAGATTACTTATGCTGATATTAAGCATATACTGATGCTTTATCTGGGCAAGACAAGCAAATACACTAATTATACTAAAATTATGTTACAGGGTATACTTAGATCAACATCTGAAATCAATGGATATCACAGAATAAAAGTATAATAATTTTCATTTTACCAAAGGAACATTCAACAAGTAATTGGTAGCATATTATCTTGAACTAAATAAAGTGAATGTGTTAATAAAGAATAATTGGGAATAAGTTCCTCAATTAATACAGTATAAATTCGTTTCAAGCTTTAGACAAAAAATATCTTGTATATCAATTCTTTTTAATTACTTCTGATAACTTTTTTTTTTACCCATTAAATATCTAAATATTTTATTTCTTTTACATATCTAACATAATTTATAAACCAATTAAGCGTATGTCACGCTTGAATGTGAAGCTATAATAATATACAGGAATTAATATACGGTTAGCGCTTTCGAGGTCCTTTACCTCATATTCATAGCGATGCTGAGAGCTGCAAAATGTAAAAATGGAGCGGGAGAAGTGGTATGCAAAGCATATGCAAATGGGCTAAATAGTCCAGCGTTTAGAGATGTCGAAGCAGGTGTCATGTCTATTGATAGAGTTGTTATTGTTATTGATGTAGTACGCTTCTCTGATCTTCCGCTTAATGTCGTTTTTCTCGATACAGACTATTTTAGGGTGGGAAGGTTCAAATAAATGTCCAGTCTTCTTGGAGTGTTCCAAAAATGTTGATGAGTTATCGTTGTTTTTCATAGCTCTATTATATGTGTATCTGTGTTGTGCTGTCCGGGTGATTGTGCCTGCCTTGGTTTCTCCAAAATAAATGGCGCGGCAACCGGGTTGTGGGCAAGTTATGCTGTAAACGACATGGGGGGTCTGAGAAGGTTCTATTTTGTCCTTGGAGTTATTGATGAGACGATTAGTGCAAGGGGGTGTATGAAAGCTGATTTTAAATTTATTGTCTAAAACCTTGATTAGTTGGTGGGAGATTTTAGGTATGTGGGGAAGAGTGATATATGGAAGTTTATTATTGTTTTTATTAAGGGTGATTTTTGTATGAAACTGTTTGATTTTGTTGTTGATAGTGTGAAGTTTATAGCCTGCTTGTAGTAGATCTTTGGTGTAGAGATGTATGTTGTTCTTTCGATCTGCCTCAAACTTGCACAGCTGCATATTTCTGTGTAGGAATGCTTGTAGTCCTGCTAATTTGTGAGAGTTAGGAACGTTAGACTGAGGATGTATAAAGCCTCTGATTTCAAAAGGCTTTATAATCATTGAATAATTTATACATAGTTCATCGTGCGTTAACTTAAGATCCAGGTAATTTAGGCTTTGGGATGCATCCTCAGATGTGGAATTAATGGTTAGATTAGTGTTGTGCATTAGCTCTTGTATAATATTGTTTGTGGTGTGCTGATTGGCTAGAATAAGTATGTCGTCTACATACCGCATGTATAAAGTGTGGGGGTTGTCAACTTGGTGTTTAGGCACTATTAGTTTTTCGTAGTAATTAAGAAAAATGCTAGTTATGATTCCGCTGAGGGGGAGGCCCATCGGCCATCCACTTTTCATATTGTACCAAGCGTGCTCAAACGTTGTGTATATATGCTTATCCATCCAAGTTAAAAATGTAATGATGAAATTAATGCGTTCAGATGACATTGTATTGGTGAGTTCTTGTTGGATAATGTGAATAGATTGTTTTCTGTCCACAGACCCATACAACTCTTTGACGTCAAAGGTGGTCATTCGGAAGTTGTTACAGATCGTGGCTTTTTTGATTTTCTCCACGACCTGAAAGGATGAATTAACAGAAAAATTCCCAAAGCCCAGGCTGTCGATTAGTAGTTGATTAACCATTGTTGCGGTTTGAAAATAATGGACTCCCCCAAAATCCATCATTAGACGCAGAGGTTCGCCTGGCTTGTGGAGTTTAATATTGGCAAACACTCTAGGAGCTTTGGTGGAGGAAGGATAAACTCGGTAGTATTCTGCGGTAGAAATGCCTTTGTTTTTATAAGGACGGAGAATGGATGCAATAAACTTATCGCGGTTAAGCTTATTGTTGAATTGTGTGACAGGAGTGAGTTGTAGATTTGTGATTTGTTCTATTATTTTATGCCTATAATCTTGCGAATTTAATAGCACAAATCTGTTGCCCTTATCTTCTTTAAGGCAAATTAAATTATGATGATCAATGAACTGTTTCATAATTTTAATGTCGTTATTCCAGCCATGATCTTTTATATATAGCTGTTTTTGTGAGATAGATTTAACTATATTTGTTATGATGCTATCTCTTTGTGGATTATTAATCAAATTTGCTTCAACGTCAGCGATTAGTTCTAATTTAGGTTGTCTCCATTGTCCTCCTACAAATCTAGGTCCAAGGGATAGGACTCTTGCTATTATATCAGGGGGAGTGAGGCCAGTTCTATTGACATAT
>JAQFVV010014461.1:0-35968 GCA_028023455.1 Epiperipatus broadwayi
GTTGAAATTATAAAAATTCATATGTCAGATTCTCGGGAAATCATTTGAAAGATTCTCAGGAAATCATTTGAAAGAATTTATAACTAATGCCCATCTTTTCTTATATCAATGACAATCTAATTTTTATCTGATAATAGATTGGCATTGATTTTAAAAAAGATATCATTAAAGTGATTCTGTGGAGATTTGGCTTGTAAATTAATATAGTAATGTTTTTTGTAAATTAACATAGTAATGTTTTAGACTTGGTTATTTCTTTGAATAAATTTAGATTATTAGCTGTACTTATTTGACAAGATGAAAGTTGTGTGAGCCTGTTACAATAATTAGAATTTCATCTGAATTAATATTTCAAACTGTAAACTAGTTTGATTACTATAAAACCCAAAAATTATTTTTGATAAAAGTATCAAAGTCTTTTTGAGAGTAAAGGCTTGGTTTATTATTATTATATAACAAACTGCTATATACGTGTATAATAATTAATAAAACATTAATTGATGCAAATTTAATACGCGATCTCTGTCATTTTGAATTTCAAAAATAGCCAAAAACATCGTCTGACACATCTAAGTGATTAAAAAACTACGCGAAAACAGAAAAAAAAATGTAGAACTTGGGTCGCGTGACTTGGAAAAACCCGCCAAAACGCACAGTTTAAAAAAAAAAAAAAAGCCAAAACACGAAAAATTAACATTTTCTCATTTAAAACTATAAATCGAATAATTTATATATAGAGAGAGCAAGATTACTATATTTAAATCTTAATCAATAAATGCTAGTTATCAATGCCTAAAAAAGTACTTGGTAGCATTTTGATGTGGCTGATATGTGATATCTAAGGCACTCCCTTATACAAATTAAAGTAATATATATGCGACATTGATATTTCACATAAATAAAATTATGAGTGCGTAAAATAAACAAATAAATGAAATACGATAAATAAATAAATGGCTAGTATTTTTGAAGGAATACTTTCATTATCAAAGCTGTGGCTAAATAAATTGCGAAGTAAAACTGTTGCTATAAGAAATGCAAAGTGTATGCAAATTGAACACACAGCTTTGATAATGAAGGTAAATAAACCCAATAGCTATTTATTTATTTATCATATTTCATTTATTTGTTTTCTTTACGCACTCATAATTTTATTTGTGTGAAATATATATCTAATATATATTACTCATTACAAACACAGACACAAAGCGATTATTAATTAAAATAAATATTTTTTTAAAAAAAAATAAAAATAAAATATTTACATTTATTTAAAATATGTTTTTGTTTTCCTTTGTTGGTAGTAAAACTCATTTCAATGTTAATAAATATACAGATTACAGTGACATAATCAAGAGTAGATCTGATATAGATGAAATGCAAATGAAGACTTTAATGAGTTTTATTTTCTTATATTTCAACGCGTATATATGTTTGTGTACAAGTAAGCTGTATATAACTAACTTTAATAGTGACCGGGGTAATATTTATATGTACATCCTGTAGTGTTTGTAAAAATGGTAGACATTTTTGTGCACTCCAGAAAAACTAAAATTTATTCGTAAGGCTGTTTTTAGATCACGCTCTGATAGCTGAGGAATTTAATTAGTGCAATGACGTGATGGCAATCGACAATTCCTAGAAATATTTGCTGATTACAAATATTTCTAGATAAGAGACATTGCTCTATTGGTCAGTGCATTGATTGATTGTTGCAGTTGTCAGAGAACGATAGGAACACTGGGTAATAACTAGGCAGTGTAATATAGAGAGTAGTAGAGAGCAGTCACGCAGTAGCAAGTTGCAGACCATGCGTTTGGAGAGCATCCGCTTGCAGACCATTCACTGGAGAGCAGTCGGTGCAGACCATTCGTTGGAGAGCATCCGTGGCTGAGCTTCGTTGCAGACCAATTCATTGGAGAGCTTCGTTGCAGACCAATTCGTTGGAGAGCTTCGTTGGAAAAGAACAGCGTGGGAATTGTATAACGTTATTTGCTGACCGCACAGTATGACTTGCAGTTATAACCTTGGCACAGTCATAAGTGCGGATATTACACATCCACACATAGTAAGAGGCTTAATGCGCCTTATTCGGTTCTCCCCATCATGAATTTGTATACAAAATAATTATAGAGTGGTTTGCGTAAAACATTTTTAAAATTATTTGTTGAGGTATGATTTTATATATTGAAGCGGTGAATATCATCTGTACGCAGATATACTTGCTTCATTTTACTTAAAACCCAACTATCTCCCATGGTGTATAAAATGTAATATTAAAATCCGCACACTTTTGTAATAGGTGCGTGTGTGTATATATAATATTATGGCATCTTTCTAAAGCTAAAATCTAAATTATTTAAGTTAAGCATTTTACAGTTAAAAGAAACATATAAAAACTGAAAACCATTAAATAAGAATGTAAAAGTAGACAATGGGAGAAGGGAAGTAATATAAGTGTGGTGCATCTTTATCCACAAAGGCAATCTTGAAAATAGCTACAGTCAAACACCTTTGGATGTTCAAAGGTGTCAAATGTAAAATAAAACAAAGAGCAGGAAACCAAATGGTCAACTAGTTAGGTGTGAGGAAGTAAAGAGCAAAAAGTACTGTAATAAAAATAATGGATTCGAAATCCATTAAGTCAAATTAGAAAATGTAACCCATTAGCAAAATTATAGCCTGGGGCTTTCTTTGGGATTATTCACTTATATTTGTATTTATTTTTTGCATATAGTCCTAACCTAATAAATCATGTATTGTATATAAAAGTTAGATTTAAAAGTTATTCTTTTAAAGTTTCTCTTCTTATCCCCCCCCCCCCCGCAATCATATCAAACACTGCATATTGTTTAGATTGCATTTATTGATTAAGGTTTAAATATAGTAATCTTGCTCTCTCTATATGTAAATTATTTGATTTATAATTTAAAATGAGAAAATGTATTATTATTATTATGTACTTTTTTAGCCAATGATAACTAGCATTTATTGATTAAGATTTAAATATAGTAATCTTGCTCTCTCTATATATACATTTTTTGATTTATAATTTAAAATGAGAAAATGTTAATTTTTCGTGTTTTAGCTTTTTTTTTTTAACTGTGCGTTTTGTAGGGTTTTTCCAAGTCACATGACCCAAGTTCTAAATTTTTTCTGTTTTCACATAGTTTTTTATCACTTAGATGTGTCAGATGATGTTTTTGACTATTTTTGAAATTCAAAATGGCAGAGATCGCGTACTAAATTTGCACCCATTAATTATTATATACGTATAACAGCCACTCACTCGGCTTAACAATCAGGTAAATAGACAGCAGAAACCAATTGATTAGACAAATAGTTTAATAGAATTATCAGTCAGATAAATAATATTACATATATAGTTATAAGACAATTAAGTTTAACTTACGAACTCTGGTCATGAAGGCATATGAAAAACATAATATAGACCGGTGTGGCCTGCAAAGTTCCTAGATCCACTTTTTAACCTTCAGGGGTGGAGTTCGCTGGGTTTGTTCCATTGCTAAGTTAAAACTCTTGACTTTAGTGTGCATTCAATGAGTTCCCCGCTGCAAGTGCTGTTTAGTTATTTTTTGTTCCTTCTTTTTTCTTGTTAAGGAATGTTTTAGAAACCAGTTAATTCTGAGCTATTGTCTACTTTTAGTAATCAGCACTTTTAATCTAGCTGCTTAATTAGTTTCTAATCTGGAGCACTTATCTTTAATAGCGTACCAGATTTAATTACAAAATTCCTGTCTATTTCATTTAATAAAACTTATTTTAATAAAACATTAATTATTATACACGTATAACTTATTTTAACAAAACATTAATTATTACACACGTATATAGCACCTCCACCACTTCAGAAATTATTGTTTCTGAAGTCTTACATAGTCTTTTAAGTAAGCTGGTTCTTTTCTTGTTCTTAAAGATCTTCGCGGAGATCTCTTCTACTGATGTTTTGTTGGTCTCTTGATCATCGTATTCCTCTTCTACTGGTGTTTTGTTGGCTTCTTCAGTTTCTTGATCATCAGATTTCTCTTCACTTTTGGGAATGCGCGGTACTGCAGTACTTCCGGTTTGCATTAATTCTTCTTGATGTCTCACATGATTTATATGCTTGCACGTTTTTCCCGTTTCTGTCTCTACAAGTATTATTTGTTTTGACAGAATTTCTTTTATGAAGGCCTTCACCCAGTATTTCCTGATAACATCTCTAACCCAGACTTTTTCTCCCTTCAGAGTAAATAGTATCTCCAATGTTGCTTTCGTAGAGTGTAGAGTTTTGTTCTGGGTGGATTAACGATAGTTTCGTGTGGAGTTTCCATCCAAAAATTAATTCTGCAGAAGATTTTCCTGTAGTACATGGAGTACTATGTTGATATAATAAGGCAGAATGTAAGGTGTCTTGTATATTTGCAGTGCCTTCCTTCTAACATTTGCTTCAATGTTTGTACTGCCTTTTCTGCAATACCATTGGACCCCGGGTGATATGGGGGCATGGCTAAGTGTTTAATTCCCCATTCCGTGAGAAATTCTTCAAATTTAGTGGATGTGAAACTGGTACCATTGTCAGACATGATTGTTTTACGAATCCCATGGAAAGCAAAAGTCTTCAGTTTTGCGATTGTTTCTTCGGTACTGGTGTTTTTCACTACTCTATATTCCGTCCACTTTGAATAAGCGTCGATCACTACCAAAAATATGAAGCTGAGAAATGGTCCAGCATGGTCAATGTGAATACGGCTCCACACTCTTTCAGCTGCCGGCCAAGCAGCATATTTTTTCTCTTGCATATTTGCATTTATTTCGCAACTTTCACATGATTTCACATATTTCTCTGTCAATTATTAATTGCGGGCCACCATATGTAACTACGAGCCAGAGCTTTGGCCCGCACTATTCCAGGATGACCTTGATGAATTAAGTGAAGAATCTTATTCTGCCCACTGCTCGGTATCAACACTCTATCATCCATTAATATACATCCCTTGTTTATGGACAGTCTTTGTCTTATGTCCCATAAGGTTTTATGTAGTGTCTCTGGCTGACTTTTTGGCCAGCCTATGCTGATCCAATTACTTAAGTATTTATATCCGTGGTCTGCCTTAGTCCAACTAGCTACCTTTTCACTGCTTATTGATTCATTGTTCCAATTATCAATATAGTTAATGGCTTAGTGGTCTTTTTGTTGTTCAGTTTTAATGGGCATTCTTGACAGTGCGTTTGCATCTTTAATGATCTTTCCTTTTTTGAAATTTAGATCAAAATTATAGCCTGATAACAGATTAACCCAACATAACATTCTAGGGTTTAGATGATCAGGGGCAGTTTTATTTTTATCCGAACAGCAGTTTATGATCGGTAAAGATTTTAAACTGTCGACCATTCAAATATTGGTGAAACTTTTTTATCGCAAATATGATAGCCAGCGCTTCTTTATCTAGTTGACTATAATTTTGCTCAGCTTTTGTTAACGTTTTTGAAGCATAGACGATTGGTCGCTCACCATCAGCTACTGTATGGCTTAAGACTGTCTCTACTCCAACTTCAGATGCATCTGTTGTCAATATCAATAATCGAGGCTACTGTCGTAATGTACTAATAAGCTGTTTGACATTAATAATTCTTTAGTGTCACAAAACGCTTTTTATTGGGCTTGATCCCAAAGCCATTTTTGGCTCTTTTTTAATAGATTGTATAGCGGTTTTGCTATGTGAGCTTTCCCCTTAAGAAAAACTTAAAAATAATTAAGAAGTCCTAAGAAAGCTTGAAGTTCTTTAACATTTCTGGGTCTTCGTGCTTTCTTTACAGCTGCAATTTTTTGAGGGTCAGGTCTCTTTTCCTTTTTTGAGATTATATGTCCCAGGAATTTTAATTCAGTTGCCATCCAGATATATTTGCGCTTATTTTAGCTCTGAAACTACATAACTTGTTGCAAACTTTTAAAACTCGTTCACGTAATTTCTCTTCTGAATTGGCCACGACCAAAATGTCATCAAAATACAGTTACACCATCCATTTGCTGGAACAGCTTGTCCATTTTGGCCTGGAAAATATTTGGTGCAACTGTAATTCCATAAGGCAATCTATTATACTTAAACAATCCCTTGTGTGTTGTAATAATTAGCAATTCTGAGGTGCATTCAGAAATTGGTATCTGGTGAAATGCAGCCTTTAAATCAATTTTAGCGTAGTGACTTGCCTTTTGCATATTTGCCAGTATTTCCCTGACATTTGGTACAGGATACTGACTTTTAGTGAGGTTTTTATTTATTGTGGTCCTATAATCTCTGCAAATGTGGATCTGCCCATTTGGCTTAGATATTACCACGATTGGAGTGGCCCATTCCGTTTTCTCGACTGGCGTTAATACACCTTTACTAACCAGATTTATCAACTCTTGTTCCACCTTAGTTTGCAGTGCAAAAGGAACTTTTCTGGGTCTTCAGATAATGGGGGTCGCACCACCTTGTAGCTCTATGTTTATAGGCATCGTAATAATTTTTCCCTCATCACTTTTAAATAACTCACTATATTTATTTCTCATTTCTTGCTCAATAGCAACTTTATTTATCACACATATCTCTATTCCCAAAACATCGAACCATTCCCTATCTATAATAGGATTTAGACCGCCTTGTACTATATATAACAGTAGTGTTCGAACCTTACTATTTAATTCAATCTGAGCCATCACCTCCCCTAATATTTTCATACTATTTCTGCTAGCGTCTTTTGCTCTTAAACTTGTCCATTAATAAAGGAGGGTTTTTTCCATTTTGCATTACTTTCTTCCAGTCTTCAAGTGTCATCACTGACACACCTGCTCCACTGTCAATTTTCATTTTTACTGGTGTCTTTAATAACTTAACTGTCAGCATAAACTGATTTCCGTATCCAATCTGTGTATTGTAAATATCACACTTTTTTTATTTTTGACTTTGCAAGTTGACGAACTGCCAGGATCCTTTTCTCCTTTATTTCGACATACTTTCTGCAAATGCCCAACTTTACCACAGGTCCTACAATGCTTCTTATTATATTTACACTTATGTGCCATGTGGTTTTTTTTTTCCACAGCAATAACACACTATCTCATATGTTTTGCTCTTAATAGGTTGGGACTTATTTTCAGTTTTCCGAATATACACATTACCGTCATTTTTGTGGGTAAAATTTCTAAATTCTTCCGATTGGTCGAGTACTATTTCATGGACTACTCCCATTTTGGTTGCTTCGTCATATGTCAACTCTCTTGAGGCCAGTAACTGCTGCCTAAGCCTATCGTCTGACATGCCCCAAAGTAATTGCTCAAGCAGATTATCCTCTAAGGCATTGCGATAACTGCAACTTTTAGCAAGTTCTCTTAGAGCTTGATCATAATCTTGTATATGCTCTCCTTTGTTTTGCCTTCGGTTTCTGAAGTGTAGTCTTGTGACATGCTTCGAAGGCTGGGGGTTGAAAAAATTATTTAATTTCCCCGTAACTACATTGTATGGCAAATTCTCTGGCTTTTCGTGATCACAGAGTCTATTTGCTATTTCAATTACTTGTTGCCTGGCATAACACAATAATGTGGCAACTTTAATGGGGTCGCTTGTTGTACCATTAATCAAAAACAGTTTCTCGATTCTCTTAAGGTAAATTGGCCAATCAAAAAAGTTATTAATGTTGAACTTGTTAATGGTTACCTGAGGCACTGATGTCATCATTTTTTATTTTGCCTTTTTTTTTAAAAAAAAAATTCTATTTCACTACAAGATAACTATTAAACACGCTTACTGGGACAAATTTCTATTAATACGCTTACTAAAACAATTTTTCTGACTACTAATTCGATATTCACCCAGACTTCAATTCTCAATTTCCTTGTAGCTTTCTCTACGTTATACAATTCAATTTGAATCCACTATTGTTTCTAAATTGCACCAGATTTTTCTACTGGAACGTATCCTGTCGATTAACTGCGCCAATTTTCTGCTGTGTACAGCCACTCACTCAGCTTAACAATGACAGCAGAAACCAATTGATTAGACAAATAGTTTAATAGAATTATCAGTCGGATAAATAATATTACATATATAGTATACCGAGACAAAGTCGGTATATGTATTATAACAAGACAAGTCGATGTAAATAAGCACACACACACCAGCAAGCAACCTAAAACACTCGTAATTTTATTTTCGTAACTTGTAATAGTTTTCTTCCTCCCATAAATACATTTATAAAACACATTGATAAAATACAGACGGTAAACGTCTAATTAAATGATTAAAGCTTTCAGATAATAAAAAAAAATAATAATAAAATATAATATGCTCTCCTAAATAGTAAAATATAATTGTCAATCAAAGGCACCACGGGGTATTTAAAAATGTTTATTTTAGAAATATAGTTTAGCTAGAATAAAACTTATAGAAAAGATTTGAGGAAAAGATAAAATGCTCGACTTCTAAATTTAATATAGCTTGTATTGTTCTGGTAAAACACACGCACACACGCATGCATTCGAGGTGTGAAGGATAAGGTTGGTTGAGTGAGATTGCAAAATGAGATTGTCTCAAAATAAATATTGCCTTTAGCATAAAGAGTGAGTGCACAGATACCTCCAACGCGGACCTGAACGACAACTCCAGGAACAGAGAACTCTGGGGGGAGATTGGATCCCAAGATAAGGATCACCCGGTATAAATATCAGTCAAAAACTATTCAATGAATTCCAATCTGGTTGTTATTATTATTGTAGTTCGAGCTTTGAGCTGTTTTTTTTTATTCTGAATTACCCCACGCTTATTTTATTCCGATGCGTATGTTTCTTTTTAACAATAGAGTTGTTCTGAATTAGCTTGATTTATTCCTCAGTATTTAAATGATCATTATGAAATTAATACCAAGAGCGTCGATTGTCATGAGGGGCTAATAAACCCTTCAGCGATTGATCGGCGCTCCGCTACTGAAATATCTCCGAAGCTATGAAAGTTCGATAACATCGTCGTGTGAAGTTAATGCTCCTAATAAAAGTAATGTTCCGTGAAATATCCAAACTCGTCCCGACCAATAGATATTCGTTGTAAACCAGCAAATCACTCCAGCATGGAAAGCATCACCTGCGTTCAAATCCTCGTAACACGGGAAGCAGCGGAAAACCAAATTAAATCCTAGGTAAATATGTTTTATATTATGTTCACTCACTCAATTTATAAACTCGTCAGGCAATCTCATAATTAAACCCACATAAATTTGCACAAATAAACCTTAAAACTTTCCTCATCATGATAAGTTATCTTTGTAATAGAACTTTGTAAACATGAACTTTGAACTTAAGTGAATCTAAGGAAAGATAAGATATTTTTCTCAAATAGAAAAGAACTTTATCTCAAAAATCACATGATATTTAATTATGATTCTCTGTGAGCGTGAATGTATGTGCGCGTGTGTAATAAACCAATTAATAATGTTTTCTTTTCATATTTTAATAAATTTGTTCAATATCTAATCAAGTTGAGCATTTCTCAAATCTTTTCACACATACTCAAAACCGTAGTTTATTTATTCTTTAGTGACTTATCTTTGAAGTATATTTAGTTAAATTTAATTTTCATTTCAATTTATTTACTTTATTAATTATGTCAACATCGTGCCGTAAGTCACGATGTTTCTTATTTAACCTTAGTTAAGATAGATGTAAGAGCAGGCGGGTCTATAATCAATCGAAGTAAATGTCAAATAATTATGTTATATATGATATATCGGGGGGATGAACTTGTAAGCCTAGTGTTCAGGGCGTAAACGAACCACCTCATTGATCAGTGACAACCAATAAATGAATCTTATGCTGCAGTCGACTAATTAGAGAACCAAGCTGATTTTTCATTAGCGGACAATGCGTCTTTTCCGGGAGGAGTCGTCCTCGAAACAATCATGTAACGACCTTGAGAAATCTTATTGGTCCATGCTGGGAGTTTTGAGCTAGTGGGTGGGATTAGACTTCGAAATCGTTTTGACATGATGTAAGGTGATGCGAATAATTAAAATCCACTTAAATAATCGTATCTGGCGCCCCCTTGTGTGGATAGCTAATAACTATCGATATGAGAAAATAAATAAAGCCTTACGCTGTGTCATGTTAATTACGAAGCCTGTAATCTCGGACGGATAGGTGGCCGGTTACAATAGTTATAAAACAATTAAGTTCAACTTATGAACGCTGGCCATGAAGGCATACAAAAGACATAATATAGACCAGTGTGGCCTGCAAAGTTCCTAGGTCCACTTTTTAACTTTCAGTGGTGGAGTTCATTGGGTTTGTTCCGTTGCTAAGTTAAAACTCTTGACTTTCGTGTGCATTCAATGAGTTCCCTGCTGCAAGTGCTGCTTAGTTATTTTTTGTTCCTTCTTTTTTCTTGTTAAGGAATGTTTCAGAAACCAATTAATTCTCAACTATTGTCTACTTTTAGTAATCAGCACTTTTAATCTAGCTGCTTAATTAGTTTCTAATCTGGAGCGCTTATCTTTAATAGCGTACCAAATTTAATTACAAAATTCCTGTCTATTTCATTTAAAAAAACTTATTTTAATAAAACATTAATTATTATATATTGTAACGGGATGGGGGGATAGGAAGTGGGTGGAAAGTGGTAGTAAACCTGGGTGATGGATGAAAGATGTTTGAACTGGGTTATGGCAAAACATCATCACCCCAAGTCAACAAAATGAAATAATCAATAATTTATAAAGTATATATAAGTATATTTAAAGATATGAGTATGAGATTAGAAAATCTCTTGAGATCATTGAGAGATCAAAAGCTAACTCAGAAGAGCAACTATAAGCATAATTATTTATCAACCAGCATTATAAAGTAAATCTCAGTATAAGTAAATACTTGAGAGAAAAACCATCCATCATCATCATTGATGGGAATAAACAAATCAGTACAACATATCAACAGTCCATCTTGTGGCTGGATTGGAAATGAGTCTTCTGTAGACCAGGCTAACTATTGAGCCTTTGCCAGCTTGGGCAATTATATAAACATAACTTGGATGCACCAGTTTAGTGCCCATCCATTAAAATACACAGTAATCAGAAATAGAACAATAATGCTGGGACATTTAAAGCATGCTGATCATCATAAATGCTCTGGCCACTAAAGTACTATTAATGTACTGGCCAACTATAAACTTAACTTTTAATAAGACTAAAGTAAAATAAAAGATAGTGCGTGGGCTTTAAAGAGTATCCTCTTTTGCACCAACCAGGATGATTATTGATCATCTCTGGATGCCCAAAGCACCAAACACATCCCCATTTATCCGTGTCCGAAATCTAGCTCAGAGAACATAAAGCTCTATTACAGCATGTGAACAAGAGATGATGGAATACAATTTTAACAATTAAATAAAAGTTTATTAATAACAATAAAAAAATAAATAAGGCCTTATAAGGGTTCTGATTTTGAAAAGTATACATTGAATTACATGATTAATAAATTAGGTTTATTTAAAACTCATTTGTGGCTTGATACAAAATAAACACGTTTGAATTAACATTTAATTTAGAAAAATGATCAAAATTTTACACATAAGTGTCTATCTGACACGCATTATTATTTACAATACAATTGACATATATACGCACACATATGTGTGTGTGTGAAATAACCTATTTGACTTGTTACAAAATAATTATCAAATTCTTAAATTATATAAAATACAATAAATGATTGAAGTTTCAGTTAAATGAAATACATTTTACATACTAGGTTTACTGAAACACATATATATAATTTGCACAGACGTGCGAAACATTAATTTATATGCATAACATTTGTATTTATCACAATAAAATTATTAAAGATTATTTCGCAATTTAATTCTCTTTGCTGAATATAATCTTTTTCTTTAAAATAAGAAATACCAAATTTTTGACAGTTAATTGATTTAAAATGTCTTTCTTTTTTTTTTTTTAGTTTAAAAGATTTTTGGAAATCTTTTTCTGGATTATTAATTATAACTTTCTTTGGAGTTTTTTTTTTTAATTATAAATATAACTTTAAACAGTTTTTTCTTCTTTAATAAACGATTTTAAACTAATATCGTTTTATATATTTCTATCAGTTATAAAAATGTCATTTTACTAAGGAAATTGTTGAAAACTTCCTTATCATATATAACGCTGCTCACCACCAGCTGTATATACGTTTATCCGTGTTTCTCTGCCTTTCAGCAAGCTGGAAGATTTTTCTTGATGAGTTTGGTTTTTTAGTAACTGTCATAATCAGGAAAAATTACATAATTCAGGTATGGTTGGCTTTTTTCTTTCTGTAGTTCCACTTATATTTGGATTTTTTTAACTTCAGGTCAGCAAGCTGTTTTCCAGAACACTTTTAAGGCTATGAATTACAAAGAATCTTGACCCGTTTCCTCCATGTAAATTCAAACTCCTCCAGTGAAATGTAGAGCAGCCACTTCCTTGTATTCTTAAATCCTCATGGCAGTTCTCTTGATAATTATACTAGCCATCCTTGCAGCTAGCTTTACTATGTCCATTTTCTGCTACAGATACCAACTCTTTACAGATAGCTCTTCTGCTAACTCTTACAAACTACAAGCAAAAACTGTTCTCTTTAAAATCACTCTCCAGACTAACTGATATTTTTTTAATCAGTCTTTTTAAAAACTCATCTGAGGTGTTAACAACACTTTGATTAAAAACAGAGTTTTTATTTTTAGCTCTCTAATCCCTTTAAAACATATACATGTTTTTACTTTAATCTTTGGAATTTGACCAAAGGTGTGATAAGCCTTTTGAAAAGATATACATGTTTTCATTTAGACAATAAAAATTTACAAATTAATTAAAGATTTCAAAAATAGACATTTTTTTCAAAATTATCAAAAAAACAAGTTTATATTTAAATTTCAAAATCAGAATTACAAATAATGTTTTTTATCAGACCTTTTAAAAGTTTAATTTATAAAACAATTTTTATTTTAAATCAGAGTTATTATTTAACCCTTTACATATTATGATTTTGTTTTAGAAAATATAGAAAAATATTTACAAAAATTTATTCTGTGTTTATTTCTACTTTTCCTTTCAATTTTACATATATATTTATGCACACACACTATATTAGTGTGTCTATGTAATCCAACTGTTTACAATATGTATAACTTACTTTAACAAAACTTATTAATTATTATACACGTATATAGCACAAACTGATGGTCAGATAATAGGATAATAAAAATAAATTTTATCTGACAAATAGATCGGTATTAGTGTAACAAAAGATGGGCTTTATTTGCATGTTCATTTAAATGATTCATTAGGGATCCTGCTTGTGATTTACCAAGTAACAATTTTGGACTTGGTTATTCTATGCTTAGGTTTATGTGTGTATATGTATATAATCATTAGAGACCAGTCAACACTTAGACAATCCCAATGTAGATAACAATCAACATTCTTAAACTATGGCCAAGGCAACCTCCTTTTAACAATAAAAGTGGTCCAATATATTTATATAGACACTAAAGATTGCAACTTGACCACAGAGATTGAAATTATTGATACAAAAATGTTTTTTAAACCCCCTAAAACAGGGAAATATAACTTCTTCTGAATGTAGACTAATAAATAATCAATTATAACATTACAAAAATTAAAACAGGCAAAACTATCCATACAACAGTTATGAGCAAGCATAAGAAATGGTGATCAAACAGTTATGAGCAAGCATAAGAAATGGTGATCAGGTGATTTTTAGTGGTTTATAACATTACAAATTGCAATTATAATTTTCAAATTGCACCAAAGCATTGCTTAAATAATAAATATAATAATGCTCAAGGCTAAATGAGTTCATAGATAGCCATTTGAAGTCAGTCAACACTTAGATAATCCCAATATAGATAGCAATCAACAATCTCAAAATGTTGTCATGGCAACCTCCTTTTAACAATAAAGGTGGAATCCCATCTTTATTAATGGTCCAATATATTTATAAAGACACTAAAGAAATACATATCTATATGGTTTAATCAAATATGCAATAAAGCTTAATATATTACTATATATGTATATTAAATGTTTATTAATATATGAAGTGTGCATGTGAATATATATATATTGTAACCTTAAAAGATGGGTAGTCAATAAGCTAATTGAAAACAATCAGATTATGACAGAAGGAAGGTTAAGCTAATTTTAGCAATAATAAACTCAGAGCTATGCTAACTTTTATGCTGCTTTAAGAGAAATAAATGCATTAAGACAAATGCAATCATCAAATCACGAGGGGTATTCTGATACTCTCTTTAATACAATTCTTAAAAAATTTTATACAGCATAAATTACATAAAAGAATAAGTTACTTCAAATATTCTTCATCAAACCAATCTTAAAACTGGCAAAATTTTGCATACAGTAGTGCCATTCAGTTTATAAAATGTGGCTGCTGGAGGATTGCATTACATCGTAAGATCTAGGTGCAGTGCTCTCAGATCCAAATCTCCTCACTGACAAAACCCACAAGCTAGAAACTAGTCTGGGGATATTGGATGAGTAGGCACTAGATATGGATTGTATGTCCAAGCCTTCTGGCATCCATTGATTACTCTGGCTTGCACTGAGTGGCACTATTGCATTTAGAGTTTTGTCTGTTTTAATAACAGTTATGAGCAAATATAAGAAATGGTGATCATGTGATGTTTAGTGGTTTCAAACCAATTAAAGTAAATCTTATTATTAAAATGATTCTTTCTAAATAGAGATTTCAGGTGTAATTTCTTCTTAAAATATTTCTCTCTTAAAATATTTATGGTAAACAAATCTAAGTTTTTTTCAATAATGAATTCTTTAATCATCAATAATCTTATTCTTTTGATTTCTTAAAGTAACAAAGAATGTAAGGTATGATCTTATTTTTAAGATGATATCTTATTACATCAAATAATTCATTTAATTTTGAAATTTAACATAAAAACTCATATAAAAATATAATTATAATATACTAGGATTACATTCATGATATTATGAATAGGAAAGAAATTCTGTTGCTATTCAAATATCACACCACCAGATTCTTTTATAATCTTATGCCAAAATAAAAATAATCTTATGACCTTAATTCCAAATAAATAAAGTCATCTTATAATAGATGAATAAAATGATTTTAATTTAGGATAAATAAAATAATCTTATAATAGATAAATAAAGCGATCTTATCCATATATGTTATCTTAACATCAACAACAAAATTTAATAAAGCAACTTTTATATTATATTTCTTCTACTCATATACTCTTAATGCATAAAATAAATGTGTGTGATTTTAAGCCAATAAATATCACATAATCACCATTTCAGTGCAATCCAGAGTAATCAATGGATGCCAGAAGGATTGTGCATAAAATACCCATCAAGTGCCTACTCATCCAATATCCCCAGACTAATTTCTGGCTTGTCACCTTCATCAGTGAGGAGTCTTGTATTTGAGAGCACTGCACCTAGATTTTAGGATCTAATGCAACCCTTCAGCAGCCATATTTTATCTCTACTTAACTACAAAACTATGTGTCTTAAATTGAAAACACCATAATATTTTCAATCCAAGTTCATTAGCTTATATAGTCATATAGATCTGAACTCAGTTCAGTACCTATACATTTTGGTGTCTCTGGTTCTTTAATAACCACAGCCACCACTATCCTATTAGGCAGGATTGGTTTTAAGCCAATAAACATCACACGAACAACATTTCTTATGCTTGCTTATAACTGTTATTAAAACAGACAAAACTCTTCTTGCACTCAGTGGCAATTCGTGTGGAGAGTTTTTTGCCTGTTTTTTATGTGTGTTTTGTTAGATTTCTAAAAAAACTGCAGATGAGGAGGAGGAGTAAAAACCAAAAATTAATAATGAAAATAATATTTATTGGCAATAATGGGCATGGAAAAATAAACATTGAACTATTTTAATGAAAATTGTAAAATACAAAATTCCTCAAAAGAAAATTAAAATTGTAAATTACAGTTGAGATAATAATACAAATAATAAGTAAATCAAAAAACTTAATATGATTTCTTATAAACTCATCAAAGTTCTCACAATTAATATATTCACTCTTAATTATATAAGTCCCTATAAAAAATATTTAATAATTCTAAATAAGATAAATCTTACTATCTTTTCATACTGATGAATGTTGTTTATATATATATATATATATATATTTTTTTTTATATATATATATATATATATATATATATATATATATATATATATATATACAACCACATAAACATTTGTAAATTTAATAACAAAATATTTTATCAGGTTTTAAAAACATCTGGATATGTCAGATGGGCATATTGACAATATCTACACATCAAAACTACTTTGATATATCAAGAGAATAAATGAAGGTATGGTTGGCATCATGCATCACCTTCAGAACATATCAAAAGACAGTATAAAGACATGTTTGGGCATCATGTTACCTAGGTACACATTAAGGCATTAAAAAATATGGCAAAATAGATTGTGGCATAAATTTGGATAAGAATCTACACAAGAGGGCAATAAAAAGCTAGGACCTTGTCTCTAGTCTTAAAGTATGAGAATAAACCATCAAAATGAGAAAGGTTCCCTAAATATAGTATTATATGCTTGATATCACTAAAGATATAACACACTGGCATGATAAAATAATCTATACAAGAGAGATAACACTACCTAATTTCCTATACTAACAATGAATAAGTGATGTGTAAAACTGATAAAATATGGCAAATATAGCAAAATATAGCTTGGCATATAAATTCGGAACAAAACAATTTAACAATAAAAATATACCTCAGATTTGTGAAATCTTCCACACCTTTATTCACCTTCTAAATAATTCTAAAAAAGGACAAATATAATACACTCTAAAATATTTAATACAATAATAATAATAATAATATTCTGAGAATTTGACATGAGATGAATATTAAACTCATACATAAAATAATATATAGAAAAATAATGACCAATATTCCATGTATAAATAAATCTTAAATAAATACTTATACCCATTTTACCAAATAAAATTAATAGTCCTTGGTCTTGTCATCCCATACCACCTACAATCAAGTAAAGAGTCCTTGGATATACTGAAGACTTTTACAATATATCTGGACAATATTGAAGATTAAAATTAATAAACAGAATATAAAACATAAGGTAAATAGAATTTTTAATCACTGGTGTAACTAAGATAGCTATTCTAAGCATAAACTGTTTAAACATACTAATTAAATAAATGGTATAAGTATTGCAATTGGTTAAATATTAGCACATTGAATAACATTTAAATTGTAAACAATTTAAATAGCATATTGAATAAATAATATACATTGTAGATATTTAATAATATTTTGAACAAATTAAAACAGGCAAAACTCTCCACACAGTAGTTGCCCTCAGTGCAAGCCAGAGTAACCAATGGATGCCAGAAGGCTTATGCATAAAACCCCTATCTAGTGCCTACTCATCCAATATCTCCAGACTAGTTTCTGGCTTGCGGCCTTTGTCAGATCCAAGGCTTTTCACTGATGAAGGATACAAGCCAGAAACTAGTCTGGGGATATTGGATAAGTATGCACTAGATAGGGATTTTATGCACAAGCCTTCTGGCATCCATTGATTACTCTGGCTTGCACTGAGTGGCACTTCTGTATGGAGAGTTTTGCCTGTTTTAATAACAGTTACGAGCAAGCATAGGAAATGGTGATCATGTGATGTTGAACAAATGATAATATTTCCTTTTTTGTAAAATATTTTTTGTAGCTTTATAAAGTAAATATTAATGGAGATCAAACATAATAGAATATTGAGAAGCTATAATAAATCATTTACAAAGAGCCAATACATTTTAAATAGAATGTTGAAGAACTAAATTTTTAATAAGATCACAAAAATTACCCTTTTCATCATATTCATGATAAAATACAAGCAGGTTCAAAGATCTAACATAACAAGTATACATGTTTAATGAATCTAAAAGTTTTTATTGTCAAAATGCAAATATTAAATAAGCATTGAATATAATAAATATAATATTTTATTTTTCAAGAAAGAAAACACTAATTTGCACAATAAAGTTCATTCAAGCATAGCAATTTTATTTCTCATCCTAAGACAAAGCAAATTTTCTCTATTAACATTCAAATGCAAACATCCATTGTAATAAGTGGATAAATAATGTCTATTTCAGTCATAAAACATTTTTATGCCAATAACAATTCAGAATAATTAAAATATAGCATGTATTCAATTTTTCTTAAACAAAAAAACAAACATCTGATTCGTTTAAGATAATGCAAAGACAAAATAATTTTAAAATAACATTTTTAAATATTTGGACATATAATTCACTAGTTACTTTTAAATAAGTAAATAACTCAGATTATATGTAACTGAGCAGGAAGTAACTGGAGCTTTCCATGAGCCATAGCAACCAATCACAATGATCCATCAGCCCAAAAGTCAGACTAGATACATTAGAAACATATACTTCGTCAAGCAATTCATACAGCACATGTGACATTTCAACTTCATATGCACAGGGTTTTTCTAGAAATAATGTATATAAAATGTCACATGTATTATATGAATTGCTTAACAAAGTATATATTTCTACTGTATCTATAATCTGAGAGGTTGGTTTGAAATCTGGGATAGAAGATCATTATGATTGGGTTACAGAAATAATATGGCTCATTGGAAGCTTCAGTTAATTACTTTTAAATAAATCATTTGTATGTTGATAATTAACATTTATGAAGTTCTTTATAGGGTTCTACACTTTTAGCTGACAGTTCTAATTTAATAAAAAAATAAATTAAGCCAAAAGAGAAGGCTCTATAAAAATGATATCAATTTTCAATATTGTTTTTTTTTTTATTTTAAAAAAAGTATAGTTTAGAAGTCTTCATAGAATAAACATATAAATTTCTTTTAACGTTAGTGATAAACAATTTGAAAGTTCGGTCATTTAATAAAAAAAATAGCATTTTTTAAAATGATGTTTAAATAAGAGAAAATAAATAAATTTAAATTAAAGAAAGTTCAAACAATGCAATAATACATTTGGTATAAATCTATTCTTGTTATAAAGCAATGGTACATATCGCTTTCCAAAATATACGTTTTGGTTTGTAGAATTTCCCATGGTGAAACTTGGTGAAGTTTGAAGTGTTGAAGAGACTAGGTTAAAAACCTGAACAGATAACTGTTCTAGCAATGCATAATTTTAATTAAATTAAGAAATAATAATACTTATAAAAATTTATATCTGAATGCACTAATGTGCATGTTTAAGTGTAGTGTTAAATGTGTAAGTCATGTAATAGCTAATTACAGATATGATTGAACCATTAATTAATATATGTGACCTAATTAAGCTGAGAGGACACAATTTTTAATTTCTGGGGTTAAATTCTAAAAAAAAAGTCCAATTAAAATATTCTAAAAAATTTCAGACTCAATTGTCTAGATAGCTTAATTACATATTACATCATCATTACATCATTTGGAATATTAAAACAGGCAAAACTCTCTATACATATTGCCACTCAGTGCAAGCCAGAATAATCAATGGATGCCAGAATGCTTGTGCATAAAATCCCCATCTACTGTCTACTTATCCAATATCCCCAGACTAGTTTCTGGCTTCAGTGAGGGGTCTTGGATTTAAAAACACTGCACCTAGATCTTAGGATCTAATATAGCAGCCACCTTTTATCTCTACTTAACTACAAAACTATGAGACTTAAATTGAAAACACTATAATATTTCCAATTCAAGCTCATTAGCTTATATAATCATATAGGTCTGAACTTAGTTCAGTACCCATACATTTTGGTGCCTTTGGTTCTTTAATAACTGTAGACATCACTATCCTATTAGGTAGGATTGGTTTAAGTCAATTAACATCACATAATCACTATTTCTTATGCTTGCACTTAACTGTTATTAAAACAGGCATTGATTACGCTGGCTTGCACTGAATGGCAATATGTATAGAGAGTTTTACCTGTTTTAATAACAGTTAAGAGCAAGCATAAGAAAAAGTGATCATATGATATTTAGAAATTTATTTAACATTTGAAATTCTTTAATAAAATAAACCATTACAATGTCAAAGATACATTTTTTTAAACATATTTTTTTAAGTTCTCAGAATATTGTTTCAAATCTTTTAAAATGTTTATAATATTTTCAACAGAAATTATTATAAAATAAACCATTACATTAACTTTGAACATTTATCAACTTTTTGAACAAGCAATTATTTTAAATAATAAATTCAATGCATGCTCATGCACAGAACTGGATAACTTTTAAAAATTAATTTAAAATTAAAACAATTCCTAAGATTTAAAAAAAATTAAAATAACATCTTCAAATAATGATTAGAACTATATTAACACTTATAAATTGTACTTTCAAATATATTAGATTAGGTATTTTAGATTCATTTTATAGCTCATTTATGACAATTTAATTTAATAAAAAGATGTAATAATTAAGAATATTTTAACTCTTCTACTATGATATGTGTAAAACTAAGTTATGTTTTAAATAAATAATAATTTTTGATTATACTCTTATAATTACAAAGAAATTAAATTAATGTTTAAAAAGTTATTGGAATACACTTATATAAGATTGTTTTTAAACTACTAATATATTATAATAGCAACTATGACTTAATTGATTTACAGGTGTACTTTAACCACTTTTATAGTAATGACATTTATTTATTGAAAATAAACTATTTAATGTTTTTAATATACTATCACAAGACTAGATATGAAGTTCTAGAGTAAGAACTGGAGATTACAATATATATATAGTTATTTTGTGTGTATTTATATATAATACTTGTATTAAATGTATGAGGATATATATGCCCATATGTGTGTATTGACAAAGCTTTATTTAAACAATATAAAATTGCAATTTGTAAATAAATAAGAATTGCAAATACATCAACAATTAATTTGGAAATAATTAATTGCATAGGATTTTTGTCAAACTCTATAAATTTCTTAGAAATTCATTTGAAAATCTTAATAAACTCAGATGATGTCATTGTCAATTCCAGAGAAATAATAGGAACCAATGATAGTCTCAGAAATTTCTGCCTCTATAACTTTAAAAAGACAGAAATAGATTGTGTAGGTGATTTCAGTCTTATTTTACATTTAATGAGACTTATGACTACTTCATATGTAACTAGATATGTTAGTTTGTTCTACAAGATATAACCAGAAGCAAATAATGTGTTGAATTAAGGTCCAGCTCATAAAACAAGTGTGAAAAGTTTGATTATTTAATATTATTAACATATATCTCTTTCTAATAAAATGTACTGTTATACATATGTTCCATGATATTTTTAATTTATTCAGTCTATGAATTTCTCTCATCTACTTAACCAATAATGATTGTTCAAATATTCATCCATATTGACCTTTTGTCAAAGGATTTAAGTTAGACCATAAATGGCAAACTGTACCTCACTCTGCATATTATCTAAAGTCATGTTTTATTCTATAAAATTCAGATTGACTTTTCTCTACATAATTTTACATAAATAAGAACTAATAATCTTTCATTTTTCTCTAATCATCTTATTGTTACTCAAGTTTTTTTAAGGCTTTTCATAAGTTATTTTTTTTCAATAAAATTCTACTTTTCACATTGTTTAAATTTATTTTTGTTTCAAAAAGGCACTTCATTTAAACTTAATGGTAACATCAGTTTATACAAGTAATATGCGGGCTCATATAATTTGTACAAAAGGAATTATAAATATTAAATTGGTATATATATATATACTGTAACGAGCACAGACGTTCGTTACATTGTTTTTTTTTATTTATTAAACATGAAAGTAAATTAAAAAGTTCGCATTTAAAAATTTTCTTTAAGAATTAAAAATTGAAATTAAATATCGTCTTAAACTCGTATATATTAAATCGCACAGATAAAAAAAATTATTAAAATAAAACTGTATTAAAAATAGAAAAGGTATTTTAAAAACAAAAACTTAAAAAGATTTAGAGATAAAAATATATATTTAATCTTGAAAAACACAGAAATTAATCAGAAATGGAAATGATTGTTAATTAGTTAAATGTAAACCAGCCTTGGGCATTTAAATGTAAAAACATTGGTCAGATAGGAAAACAATAGAAACAAATAGCCAATGAAAGAAATCCATCGGGAAATCGGACCTCAGCGAAAGGATCATCACATCGATGACATAATGCCAAGTCAATCCTTCGAATATGTATAAAAGGAAAATTTGGAATTATTAATTAGTGATTATGATTATTACGATGTGACAGATAGGTGTTAGTGCGGAGGTGCGGGAGAAGGAATTGAAGAGACGCACGATTCAATCCCTTCAGTTTTGCCAAAGAAAGAAAGAGAAATGAACTATCGTTTTCTACATTGAGGACCAACTAAATTAAAAAACCTCCGAATGAATAAATAAAACATCGGCTAAATGTATACCAATATCTTCAGGACGGCGTGGGAATTCCCGTTCGAACTTACAAACGACAGATAAAGGTGAACTGTTTAAAACCGTAAGAACTTTACAATTAATGAACATTAAATTAAAAACTTTTCGTATTTAAAATAATTGCATTAGTTTCCTATTTGATGTATTTTTTTATTTATTTGTGTAAAATCATTTCCATTTATTTAATTTTGCTCTTTAAGTTTACTATGATTTCTGTTTTCCGTTAAGTTAAATTATATGTTAAACTTAAGTCGGGCGTGAATGGCTGTATGGATTTGTAAAGTTATATTAGGGGAGGGTAATCTTAGGTTATTTGTTTTGTTGTTAAATGGGGTCAATGGATTGGATATATTGATGTAGTTAGTAGATGTAGTCGGAGATTCGCTACTGGCAGAATCGTTTATATATACACCGCACTCACCCATTTGCCTATGAAAGGAATTATAAGACGGAGAACGCAGTTCCTTTCTATGGAGTTTTTTTTTTATTATTCTTCTCGTTAGATAGATGTAATATTCCTATCTGATGAGAGTCAATGTCTTCTCTTAATCTTTTTGGTGCTGCCGTATTCTGTGTTACATTGAATACATCGATATATCAGATGAATTGATGCCAGTTTGACTGCGAATTTTAGCCTAAGGTTAAATAGGGATAGAATATTTTATTTTCAAATGCAAATCCATGTAGTCTATTCATACTCGACCCTAAATAAAAATGCATTAAATTTAAGTTGTTTATAGACACTTGCATGGATTGGTTATCGGTTAAGTGTGTTTTGGGTTTTCATATTTGATCAAAATATATAGACATTCGATAAATAATGATACCTTACGGTGAGTATCTATAATGTATTTATTCGGATGTCTTTTAAGTTATTGGTGACAATGCAAGTATCTTATGGTGAATACTAGAGGGTTTCTTATATTTCCCTATGCAATTGTCAGTATCAATGATTTTATATTTTGATCGTTTATGTTTATTTTGAAATGTTTTTGACCGTTGAAATCTATGTAATCGATCTATAGCAACATATTAAAACAAGCTTTTATAATCCCATCTGTGCGAACTTAATTAAAATGTAAACTTATAATATAATAGAAATTAAAATGTAAATTAAAATCTAAGGTAAAGTTAAAAATAATGTTAAAATGTAAAACTAATACTAAAATAATTTTAAATCTTATATATATGTGCATAAATAAATGTTTGTATGTTAATTACTGGCAGTGGCTTATTTTGTTCTTTTTTTATATACTCTTAGATTATATTATTTAATCTCTGATACTCCCTGAGCTAGTGACTTGGGCTAATGACCGGTATCAAAATTTAAAAAAAGAAAATATATATATATATATATTTACTTACGTATCTGCCTACTTTATAAATTTTTCTAGGTTCAAATACCTAGTAGGCGCCCTGTAGTGCAATTTACGTAAGTCTACATTCTCCGGATCGTTACAATACAAATCACAAATATTTGCAGGTGTAATTGGGCCCAAATTGAATCATGTAGTGTAATTTGTACATAAGTTATTTTTCTATTGGATTAACATGTTCTTATTCATTTTAGTTATCTCTTAATTATATTTAATTTTAGACTGAGGTAGGATAGAGTTAGGATTACATTGAGATCATGTGCATTAGTATTTTCACAAATTATTTGATTGTCTCTGGACAATCATGTTATATTATGAGGTATTGTTATTAAAGTGCTAAATGTCTGAGTGATATGCATGTACTCAGACTTTTTTTGGCTGCCTTGTTATTCAAGCCTATTGATTTTTTACAAGCATGAGCTAGTTGGTATTGTAAAGTCTGCAGTGTGTGCATTGGAATTGGTTTGGGTGATATTTATCTAGAGAAGAGGCTCATATAATAAATAGAATTGTCAGTAGTATTGACTATGTCACAACAATCAATATGGTGTTTTGTTATAGGTGAGTACTAGGTGGCTTTAGCAGTGACCAATTGTTGGCTAAAATGTTTAATTTGGCATTTCTGACTTTTAATTACTATAACTTGTTCAAATATGATATGGTGGTAAAATATGGTGTTTGTTTATTAGGGATGGGTTAAGTGCTAAGTCTTGTGGTTGTTGTTGAGATTGATATTCTTGGGATTTGAGTTGATCATAGGGTCTAGTTCATGTAATGGAAGTCTGTTTGGCAAGTGGACAGTTCTAGCAGAGTATTCTTTGGTGTGTCAGTATGGCTGAATAGGAGTGATCCCTACACTCATCTGGGCATAATATTCTGGTGGGAGATTGATCATGGTATCTGCATTATGCTGTGATGTCTGGGTTTATTGAGCATCTTTTTTCTTGGTTTAATAGATGTGAGTCAATGGGTTTTATTGTTTGCTAGATTCATTGTTATGAGATAAAAAAGGGGAGGCTGATCATTAGATTTTAAATAGCAATCCCCTCTTTTGACTCTCCTTGTTTGTCAGTTCTTTTTTAGATGACTAGGTGGTCTTTTGGTCTCTGTCGAAATTGGTTCTATAGGAGGAAAGCATAAACTAAATGTCTCCATGATATAAGGTAGTGTTTTATTCATGATTGTGGGCAGTTAGGGTGAATCTTTTGATCTCTTAGATTGAAGATATTTTGGTTTGACTCTGGTGCAGAACTGATTGTAACAATTGGGATATGTGTTGTGCTAGGTAACTTGTATGACTGGTGTCGGTCCACTTGATTAGTCACAACAAAAACATTAGTTGTTTAGCCTTTTAATTATGAGATCCAGGGTGTGTATTCCTTGAGATGGTTGGACTCAGGATCTTTGGGGCTGAGAGGACAGTTGGCAGTGTGCCTGGATCAGTGGTGATTTGATGTATAGCTGTTATTTTTTGGTGGCTTAGGTAGATTTGGCTGATAATTAGTTGAGCTTGTAGTACTTGATTGGTGATGCAGTATATGGCAAAATAGCCATGCTGGCTACATGAGTGACATTGTGATTTTAAGGCTTAGAAAGAGGCAGATCATGGCCTCCTGGTTCACAATTTGCATTGTGACAGGATTAGATTTGATTTGGCTGTGTACTTTTAAATGTATTCATAGCTATTGGTATAAACTGGTGTGAGTATATGTTTAAGATATATAGCTTGAAAAGCTATAATCTTATCAAATGGTTCCATAACCTTCTGAAAATGATGGCTGTTGTATGTGTTCCTGAATACGCCAGTTATATAGCTTAGTCGATAGTTACCATCATGTAATTACCCAAAATTTCTAATCTATTTAAAACTTCCTCCTTTGAAGGGGATTGAAAAATCCAAGTAAGAGATATCTTGGATTGGGGTATTCTGCAATGCATAGTGAAGAATTACGTTCATATAAAAATATGTTGTGTTTGTAGAGGATATTATTAAACAAGGGAGGAAAATCGTTTAAAAGATGTAAATAATCCCCTCAAAATGCTGTTAATTTGGTCATTGATGATTTCTAGTTCATTAGAATTCTAATGCATGGGGAGGGGGTCTTTATTTTCATGTATCCTTAGGTCTAGTTCTCTGATGTCATTTTGGTTAGTTTTCTGAACTGGGAGAGGAAGGACTTATTGAGTGAAATTGGTTTAATTCTGCAATTAGTGATTTCAAGTTGGCTTTAGTATCATTTGCATAGGTTTTCCTGAGATTTGCAACTTCTGAATATTCTGATGATTATCCTGGTGCTTGGTCAGCTGATTGTGTGGTCACAATTTTTTTTTTGGCTGAATTTGTGAAAAATTCTATTTATTAAGAGTCTCTTACTAATTTGAAGTTGTCACAGAAAATTGTTTCAAGGTTGTTGAATTTTGTTTGTTGTGTCAATATATCTACTTTCCCCCCAAAGTGTGAATTTTCCACTGTTTTATGGGGTTCACACCTGAAGACATGTATTAATGTTGTGAATGAATAATAAAGTTTACTATGGAATGTTTTATTTTTATATTGATTTTTATTACTATTATTTTAATTGATCCATTTTACCCACTTCTTATTTTAAAAGTTCTTAAGTGTTCACATATACTTTTAATACTGTTCTAAATCAATATAAAATTCATGTAAAATATTAAAATATACTCTTCACATTAGGAAAATTTGAAATACAGGCATTCTTATACCTGAAACTAAATTGCAAATATAGGGGATTTGAACTCAGACTTCCAAGCAACTTTCAACTATCCACACTATCTCATACTACTGATACACTTGACCACACACATGTAGAAAAGATAAATAATCACCAATATATATATTTTGTGCTGAACCGGCACTCATCAGTTGGTCCAGATTTTCATCTCCCACACCTAATAATCACCAATATACATATTTCGTGCTGAGCACTCATCAGTTGGTTCAGATTATGATAATCTGGAGCAATTGATGAGGGCTGGTTCAGCACGAAATGTGTACATTGGTGATTATTTATCTTTCTACACATGTGTGATCATGTATATCAGTAATATGAGATAGTGTGGATAGTTGAAGGTTGCTTGAAAGTCTGAGTTTAAATCCCCTATATCTTCACATTTGGGTTTTTTCATAACAATAGAATTTATCCACTTTCAATGTGCTGATTTTTTTACAGAAACTTATCAAATCTCTTATTTCTTATTTCTCATCCATAATCTTTTCCCACTTAGCATCTCTTTCTTGCCTTACTGCAGTATTCGAAATCATTATTTTTTATACTATAAAATTTAAATATTGTTCATTCTTGTATACATCAACTTTATCAGCATTTACAATTTATATGTTGTTGTTTTTTTGCTATTAGCATCAATATTTTACAAATTTTTAAATGAAAAATGGGAATACATTGAGAAAATAAAAAAATGACCTGAACTGCAAATTGATTGTTTATCAAAAAGAAAAAAAATTAATGATAAGGATAAAATATAATTTATATATTTTAATAAAAAAAACTATACAATAAACTACTACAATCTTAATTGTAATTATTATATTATCACATGATCACCATTTCTTATGTTTGCTCATAACTATTATTAAAACAGGTAAAACTCTCCATACAGTAGTGCCACTCAGTGCAAGCCAGAGTAATCAATGGATGCCAGAAGGCTTGTGCATAAAATCCTTATCTAGTGTTTACTCATCCAATATCCCCAGATTAGTTTCTAGCTTATGGCATTAAATAGGGATTTTATGCAAAAGCCTTTTGGCATCCATTGATTAGTCTGGCTTGCATTGTGGCACTATTGTATGGAGAGTTTTCTTGCATATTTATGACTTTATTTTGCATTTTCAAATATATTACAAATATAAATGTTTGTATTATATTAATTTTGTAAAATAAATAAATAAATACAAGTAATTAAAATAATGGTTAAACATGGTATAAGAATAATATATACATTTTATTAATGATTTGTAAATATCAAATTTTACAAGAAGGTATTTATAACCCAAGAATTTATTATCAGTCTACCAAATAATATTTTTCATACAATACTACAGATCATATGATCATGTTATTTCTTCTATGCTCGCGAATGTGTTATAATTAATTGATTTCTTTTATTTCCCTCTTTCATATTGTGTGCATTATCTAAGTGATATAAAGAACTCATTAAAAGTATGATAAAATTCTATATATTGAAATATTAAAATGAACTGCATTCATTGGAAGAAATGTCACCAGTAATCAACTATTATAGCTTGGCCACAGACAGTTTTTTATCTGATTTTGATAAGAGAACCTAATATACATGATATCCTATTTTCCTCTAGTTTTAATTACATCCCCAATTTAGTTTTTTTTTTATTTCTAATTTTCTTAGTAAGTAATCGTTTGTCCATTTATTCATTTCAACACTTCAACATTGCTAATCTTATTCTTCCATCTCATCTTTTCCATTTCCCCCCAAAACCACAACTATAGACCCTTCAATATTCTCAAAAATGTTTCATTTCTCCATTACTAAATCACTGCTGCTATTTTTGTCAATCCAATATCAGAGGATGATTCCGTTTGGGAAAAGTAGTTCTATAATTTTTAAATACAGAAAAATTGTTATTTGATGTTTTCTGGTAAAAAAATTCAAGTGGCTTAAATAATAATCAAAAGAGTTGGCCATGTTCTATGAATGTTCTTTGCAGGGATTTACTTTTTTCCCATATTTTATTTAATACATTCATCAGTAGTTTTCTAGATATAGAAAATTCATCTATGCCAGGGGTGACCAACAAGTCAATCGTGATCCACTGGTCAATCGCAAAGCCCATTTTGGTTGATTGCAAGGCCAATCTGGTAAGAGCTGTTGGATAACAAGTGAAACAAATTAAGTCAAGATTTTCAAGTTTTTTTATTTTTGTTTTTGTTCTAAATTTCTTTTCAATTCTAGATAGATGAAGTCCACTAAGTTGTATCTAGGAATGCTTTGTGGCATCCTTGAATGGTCACTGTATTTTAAATAATCTTTGAAAATTTACGGACTAAGTTAAAATGTCATGGCACAGAGACAAAAAAAATTAGAAAATGTTTAGAAAATGGTGTCTCAATGTGTAGAGCATGTTAACAAAATAAACGGCCTGAGATCAGGGTAAGGCAAGTTCGGGTGTTTAAAAGTGGGGAGTTAGTGTCCCAGTAGAGGAGGGTTTTGAGTTTCGGAAGTAAATTTAAGACATTTTAGATAAAATGCAAGATAGAATTAAGATAAAAATGTTCGAAGGAGATAAAGAAGAGATTCTATTTGAACACTTGGAAAGTTTAGAAATGTTTTTGTATGTATGGGGTAATTATAGCAAGTAATCATTTGGTGGATATGGCAAAAGATTGGTGGAGAACGATACAGAACAGACTGGATGATTTTAAACAGTACACAAATAAATTAATGCATACATTTTGGAATGTAAAGAGACAAGAAAAGATACGAAGAATGGTAAAATTAGAAAGGTATAAAAAAGAAGAAGGGATAGGATATAGACAGTCTTTTTAAAAGCAAATGTTAAAATTGAGAAGGATAATAGAATATCCTATTTCTGAATGACAGATTCTAAATATTATAAAAAAAATATGCTGAAAAATGTAAGAGAGATTTGCTGTCTGTAAGTGCGAAGGAGTGGAAGACATATTGAAAGTTCTAAGAGAGGGAAAAAACATATAGGAAGAAGAGAAACAAAAACTACTTAAGCTGTTAAATGTAGTCATTGAGGAAGAAGAAAAAATACAAATGATGGTGGAACAAACTTGTCCTATGATAATGGTAAAAATATAGGGAATAGAGATCCAGGCTCTACTAGACATGGGGAGTCAAGTCTCGATAATCTTAAATGAAATATTAGATCAAATCAGAGTTTAGGAGAGGGAAATACAGTTGTTACCATTAAGAAAGTCTGAAATAACTATGGCGAATGGTGGACCCTAAACAAATATATGGGGAAGTACAAGTGGGGGGAAAAATACAGCATACATCATTATCAATGCTAGGTTTGGTAGAACATCTTATATTGGGGTCAGATTTTATGCACCTAACCGGGATGAAAATTTAATTGTAGCGAAAAGAATATAGTGATAGGAAATAAAAATTTGCCATTCTGTAGGTATAGCTGACAGAATGATAACAGGGTAGCTTATATAGTAACTGATGACATATATCAAGGAATAGAACATAAAAGAAACTCATTTCCAGGGTAGATCATACCCAGTTCCTGTCAAATATAAAGATGAAGTTGATAAACAAATACAACAAATGGAACAATGGGGTATCATTATAAAAGTTATTGTATATAAACCCTTTATTAATTGTAAAAAAAAGATGGCTCTATGATAGTATGCTTAGGTGCTCATCAGTTATGTACTATTACTATACCTGATTAGGATGTACTGCCACGAATTACAGATTTGCTGTTGGAATTTAAGGGAAATATTTTTCATCAGTCAATTTGACATCAAGTTATTGGCAGATGTTACTTCATGCTGAGAATCAAAAATACCTGGCATTCCATTATGAAGGCTTTAATTACATGTTACAATGAGTTCCATTTGGACTAGTTAACAGTGGATCAGGGATACTGTGATGTTTACACCAGGTACTTTCTCAGAGGGTAAAAGAATTTATACATTATATGGACAATGTCATGATAGCATCACAATCACATCAGGAACATTTGTGCTTCTTCAAGAGTGTCACAAAAAGAATATTATAATAAATGTTAAGAAAAATAATATACTATGATTTCTCGGTCATCTTGTATGTGCTAAAGGGGTGAGACCCCATTCTGACAAGACAGAAGCGATCATTAAATTCCCTTGGCCAAAGAATAGACAACGGATTAAGTCATTCTTTGGTTTATATAATTTCTACCAAAGGTTCTACAAGGATTTTTCTACAGATACGGAAGTGGAAAAACAAAAGCAAGCCGTTAATCACTCAAAGAAAATTTTGTAGTACTGTAATGCTTACCTATCCTGATTTTGTCAAACCTTTTATGTTACAAACTGACAGTAGTAGTGTAGGATTGGGGGGGGGGGGGTATTGTTCCAGGAAAATGAAGAGAAGATACCTCAAGTTTTATATTTTTTAAGTAGGACATTGCCCTGGGAAAGAAAATATAGTGCCGGATATATTAAGCAGAAAGCCGATTTTGGATCACAGTCAAAACTTAACACTAGAGGGAGCTTGATTAATATCCCTCAAGAGTGACTCTGAGGTATCGATAGAGAAAGATAAGAAGAGACTCCAGTTTTTACAAAACTCGGATACTATGTGTAAGAAGCTGATACAAGGCTGTAATGAAGCAAATGTTAGACAACAAAAAAATTGCATACAAAAAAAAACAGTTATATCAATATAAAATAATAAATGGATTGTTGATGTTTCAGATTAAAAGGGGAGTAGATTGTTGGAGAATATTCATACTGCAAAATCTAAGAGAAAAACTAATAAATTATGTGCATGGGATATGTGAGCACTATGGGTCATTTAAAACAAGTAAACTTCTATAGAGATGGTATTATTGGCCAAGTTTGTATAGGTATGGTATTATTGGCCAAGTTTGTATAGGTCGGTGGTCACTACATTACAGAGGTGTCATGAATGTTGGCAAAATAAACCAGCTAATAAAAATTTATGCTGGGACACCGGTGCCAATAATAGCTAAGAACCCGAATGAGCTATTAGCCATAGATTTTTATTGTCTGCTACCGTCCTTTCATAGATATAAATATATATTAGTAACCCATGACATTTTTTCGAAATTAGTACAGGTCTATCTCTTATGAAAGGCTGATGCCAAGTTTTCCATAACTGTGTTAAAAGAAAACAATTTATTCAAGTTGAAAAACCCGGACGATTTTGAGTGATCATGGGACTCCTTTCATATCAAAAGAATGGAAAAATTGGCTTTAGCAAGAACAGATGCATCACGTTCTCACCTCTATCTGTAATCCCCAATCTAACTCATGCAAATGGGTTATGAAAGAATTGGGGGACCTTATTTTGCATACATTTGAAAGGTAACCATCAGCAGTAGTTTAAAGTATTGCCACAATTGGCTAAAACAACTATATATACCATGAATCTACAAGATTAACTTCAGAATGCTTGCACTATGGTCGGGTAGAGCTTTCGTTTAAGTGCTGTTCTTATTGAGAATGAAACGTTCAGGAGGATCGAAGTTTTGCTAGAGATAGATTAAAGAGAAAAGCTGAACAGAGAATAAAAAAGGGGAATGCTCGCTCAATACATTTTTATGGCAAGAGACTGGGTTTATGTTAAAACTCAGCCAGTTAGCAAATTAAGTGATAAACAATATAAAAAGTTTTTCCTTTGATTTGAAGGCCCATACAGGATCATCCAAAAATGCGGACCTAATGCATTTACAAGAGGAAAAAAATTAAAAAGGGGGATTTATAATGCATTAAACTTAAAACCTTTTAAAGAAAATGGGGAAAAGATCCCACGGGGTAATTAAAAGTTCTTATTTTTTTGTTCGGAAAAGGGTGTAATGAGCTGGTATTTTTCTGCCAGCTCATATTCATACATATGAGCATATATATATTATTAAAATCATGTATATTATTTTATAATAAAACTTTTTTTTTCCTCATGTGTCATAGCATCAGCCGGGAAGCAAACCCACAACCCAGGACAACTGTTTGTAAAGCAATTGTCGCTGACTTCTCGACCACCGATGCTTGACAAAACATATATTTTTTATACTAAAAATAAGTAATAAAACATTTTTTGAAATGGTATTTTAAAAAGTTTTGAAATCAATTAAATCGAGATATAAAAATAAAAAAACATAAGATCTTGCAAGTTTTTTTTTATATAAAAGTTTGTCTTTTGTTTTGTTTCTAATTCTTAGAAATTTTTTGAAGATAAAAGGGGAAAGAAAGTACAGTATAGAATTTTTCTGCAATTAGCTCTATTGTTGAAACTTTAATAGTGGAGATATTTTTGTGCTATCTATTATGTTCATCAGTTTGAAATATTTCCTCAGGATTATAAAAACTATAAATTGTCTTTTGTTTGAAATTAATTGGAATTTTGCCGAAGTGAGTGACTGTTCTATTGGTTTTGATTTGGCTGGACTCTTCAACAATTTAAAACCTGCAAAGTAAAATTAAGTAAAAAAAAATCAGAACTTTCCCTTTGGGGAACCTCTCTCTCCGTTACCACCTGGAACTGCCATTGGAAATGCGACTTTGCATAGAGACATGTAGAGCTAGCTGAGAAAACTGGATTAACATGGAAAGCCAGGACAAACAACGACAAGCATAGGATGAAATACTTCTCCCTCAGGAACAATATACTGATCAGGGTAACTAACTAGATTTTTTTCTTTTATTAAAAGAAACATTTGCATGTTAATATATAAGATATATAATGACATAATAGAATTTGGAAAAGCTTTCACTTCAAGCAGATATAAGTTTCAACAATAGAAAGTTGTTTTTTTTTTTATAGATTTGTTAATTACATATACTCTATTAACTTAAATTATCAAGTATTATAAATATGTTTTATTTTATTAATTAACCTTACTTTTCTTACCTATCATTATTATACTGATAGAGTGTATTTACATAAAATTGTATACTCGATCTAAGGGAATAGATATAGGATTTAACATTTGCAAGAGATGTTTGAACACTGCTAACAAGCACGCTCTTATAGTAAGTCACCTTTGAATTCACTCCTAGTATGAATATACCATAATTATTGGTAATTTTCTATACATTTGGATAAAGTGCAGTGCATGTTCTTTCGAGAATGATTTGTTAAATCTGGATTAGTAAGAAATTGTGCTACTGTATTTTAAATAATCTTTGAAAACTTACGGACCAAGTTAAAATGTCGTGGCACAGATAAAAAAAAAGATTAGAATTTTTTTTTTCACAGTATGAATGTTTTATATCAGATGATAGATCATTTTGCATAGTTTATATCCCTAACAAAAATGGTGGTACAATGTTTTTTTTTTTTTGGTAATTTTAGTAAAGGACATTTTTTAGATTTTTTTTTATATTGGAAAAAAATATTCATTAATGTAGAGACTTTCATAATAAATATAATGACTTTAGGTAAATATAATTTCAGTTATATATATATTTAGTAATTATGCAATTATTGTTATGTAAAACTACTTTCAATTATTTATTTTAATAATCACTTCCTTTATTAGTTTGTAAAAAAAATAAGTGAAATAATAATAACATATTTACATTTGTTTCCAGTACAATGAATATATACGTCTATATGTACAAATTAATCAAATTCAGAAAATATTTTGTATTTGCCTGAAAGTTTGTGATGATGGTATATTAGATGGGATAATATGTTGGACTATTTCCATTATCTATCAGTAAATGTTGAATGCATAGAAAATTTTAAACTTGATTTAAACTTTTCAAATATAAACAACTTGTTAATAATAACACACAAATAGACAACATGGGTTAATATTTACACAACATTTTGAGTAGTATTATTCTCCACTCTTCTTCAGATATTACTAATCTGACCAGTGACAATATTAACATAGAATTTGAATTTACACCTTTAGATTCTTAAATATCGAATTTTGAGGCAATGCTCTTACCAACAGCTATTCTGTCAAAGACAATAGGTAGTAGAAATTCCATATATTTACATTATGAGGGTTAGTTCGAATCATCCCAAGTCCTTCAAATTGTTTTTAATACTTTTTTCTAAGAGCAAGGTTAATTAGAGGCATCCATACATTGTGTATTGCCACACTGAGTTGACTTATAGGATTATGCACCTTTTCCTCTCCAATATTTTTGTATTTTCCCAATTGAACATATGATCATAGAAAGTTGTTTTAATGTTATATAGACTGCAGATTTTCTTTAATTTGTATGCCATTTCTGATATGTATGGTTACACTACTGTATCAATAATTGTTTTTCCTTTTGGTGACTCTTTTTGTTGTCTATTAAAGGTTTTCCTCTTTATCAATGTTTTTATTGAAATGAATATTTGAAAACAAATTTTATCAAAAATAATATTTATTTGATTACATAAAACAAAAAAAAAAAAACATCTGTCAAAGTTCTCCTATGCTACCATAAATTCAGCTGATTGTTTGAAAGATTGTTTTAATAAAAGAAAATTTTACTGAATGACACTTTTTATACATCCTTTTCATAAATTTATGCAGGATAGTTTTAATATGTTAAAAGTATTAGAATTTTAAAATAAACATGCCAAAATATACAGTTTATGAGTAAATTAACAAGTTTAAAAATATTTAAATTCTTTTTTTTTGAGAATTATATTTTATTAACTTTGTTGTATTTCTTACAATATGCTAGCATTATGGAGCATTTATTTTTTTTATAATGTATTATTATGTTATTGTGAAAATTGAATTTTCAACAGATACATAAGAAAGTCAATATGGCATTGTTCAGAATGATAAAAGTTAATGAATAATTGAAAATGATATACATATAATTTTTTTAAAAAATAGAATAATGGATACAAAAATAAAAAGGTCATAACCCTTCTTATAAAGTATCTAATCAGAAAAATAACACAAGAATGTAGGATAAAACCAATAAACTATTACATCCATACAATACTTTTATTATTATTATTTTCAAATTTACAACCATGATCCTAATACTTGGTTTTCCATCAGTATTTATTTTAGTTTTATTGATAGGTAAAATATATGACTTCCTATCTCTGCCCCATAAATGGATTTAAAAAAATTTTCATGTAATTAAATTCTGAAATGAGTTAATAATTTATAATAGTGAAACAAAAAATGGAGTTCTTAAGATAATTGAATCATGATCTCAAAAGTCACACTATTACTAAAATGGCGATTTTCATGACTTTGAAAGTCATTTTTATTTATAGTTTTGTATTCACATAAATGACAATTAAA
>JAQFVV010014462.1:0-35928 GCA_028023455.1 Epiperipatus broadwayi
TTATTGTAAAATAAAAATAGATATATTCCATTAGGTTGATTTTCCATATAATATTTTAATAGAATAAACCAAAACAGATTATTAAATTATCATTTACAAGAGCAATTTTTGTATTAAATGATATACAGTTCTTATATATCTTTTTTAACTTTTATTTATTGTACACTTATGTGACAAAAATATGTGAAGTTACAATAATAGTGCCTATAATTGGAGTTTATACTATGAAATATACTGACTTTTAACTGTTATTTTTTTAAATAACAAACAATTTTTATTAAGCAAAACTTTTTTTACAAACATAGAAAAGATTATTTGATTCAATTGTATATTTTAACGTTTATCATCATTGATCATACAAATAGAATAATATATAAATAATAATGGGCATATCCTGTGAATATATAGTAATGGAATACAAGAATAAAATGAGAGAAAAAAGAAATAGAATTATCAATCATAATGGAGTCAGAGGAGAGATATCTATAAAGACAAGTGCCTTGCCCTATTTTTAAATTTAAAATTTAATTTTAAAACAGTGAATGCAAGATTTTAGATGTAGGACTGAAGTAAAAATGGCATCTTAGACACCAAAGGATGATCATAAAAAATAATAATCTTTATTGAAAAAAAGGTACAGTTTCATGCTATCAATGAAAGTAGAAATAGAGGGATTATATCATATAGCAATTGTCTTAATATTGTATAAGTAAGACAAGCATGACACAGGTATAGAAAATAATGTATTGTTTTAAAAAAACAAACGGATAAATGTTTGCTTGCATGATTATCTATGATAAAAATGATAATTAGGAAAAGCTTGTAAATTGGATTTGATATAAAAATAAAAATATTTTGGTTCCAGATATCAGAAATTTAATTTTTTGATTATTTGTTTATTGGTGATAATAAGAGATGAGGATGATTGAGCTTGGCTGAGAGTATGAATCATGTTGTAAGCCTGCCATAAAAATATTCCCCTAATAAATGTGCAGTTATTAATATTAATATATTCAGCAATAAATTTATTTTGAGCTAAAATAAATTAATTTTAGCAGGGACATATTTAGAATTAGTATTGTAATCACTTCTGAAAATAAAAGGGATTGAGTGAAAACAGAGACTATTGTTTTGGCATGCTTCTCTCCGTTCTAATACTGACTGTAAAAGCTCATTTACTCCAAATCAGTTTTAAGCAAAATGATCTTTTTGAAAGCATTAGTCTAATTAATAATTAGTACATAGTAAGACAATTTTGAATAAATTATGATACTGATAAAAGAGATGTTTGCATGAAGGGAAAGCTATACATTAGACAAGCTGTTAGTTATATTTTTACCACATGTGAGGATAGTATTCTGAATATAGTTTCTCATAGCATTCACAGAATTTGTAAATGGGGAAACCAAGAATGTTATAAAAGGAAGTACTGATAAAAAAGGGAACACTATTTCTAAAAGTATATTCATTGTGGTTGATTTATTAAGGTTAAACTGACATGTATAGTGTGCTGTACAATTTTCCAAAATAGAAAGAAGAGAAAAATGACAAGATCATTCATGAATGATATTGCTTGGCAGCTTTGTAAATCACTGGTATATACCTGACGATTGCCTCTCAATTTTCAGAAGCAGCAGATGTATATAAGTAAAAGAATACAAAGCATGTAAACATGAACCTTGAAAAATAGAATTATGAGGTTTGAATCCTGGCATTACTATTCCATTGAGAGTGATATGTTTTTTTAATTATTAGCTTACCTAACATGTAGTAAATGAAATTGTAATGTAATTGTAATAGTTCAATGAGAGTGCCAATAGGGATAGAATACAAAGTAGATGATCTAATTATATTCTTAGTAGACCAGCTATTCTAGTGGCTCTAACTTTGTCATTAACAATTTCCAATAGTGTGAGAACATGAGAGTGGACGCATTTGAGATGGAAGGCAGAATAATAGGCTGTACCTCTATTCAAACAGGATTCAATTACTAGTAGTGACACAGATATATGATAAAAGTTATTAATACAACAGATATTGTATTTTGGTTCAGAAATGAAACTAAACAAGCTGTATACAGTGTATTACTATGAAAAATTTGCCTTGAAACAGAGTCAAGTTAATTCATAATAATTTGTACTGTAACTAAACCAATATGCAAAATAAATATTCAGAGATAACATGAGGACCATGAGTAATTTCAGCTGAAACATGTGAGCCATTATAGTATTTGTCAAAAGCATATAGAAAAAGTTCAGGTCAGCTGAAATTTCCACTTTAAATATAAAGTGATAGAAAATAGAAGGTAGTATATTGCATTCTGTGCATAAGTGTTATCTATCATAACAAAAGCAAGAATGAAATTTGTATTTTTACAAAAAAGAGCCATATGAATGCACCTTTTCATCAAATTATGGACACTAACCAAGAATATTTTGGCTGTTTTTAGTAGAAAGTTACTCTTCCATAAAAGATTTGTGTATATATATATATATATATATATATATATATATATATATATATATATAGATATATATATATATATATATATGTCATATTATTATTACTATTTGCGGGATATTCCATGTAGTGAAAAAGCTAAATGCTGACATTTCAGTACAATATCAAGTACCTTCCTCAGAGCATCCTCTTTCTCAAATGTGAGAAAGAGGCCACTCTGAGGAAGGTACTTGATAATGTACTGAAATGTCAGCATTTAGCTTTTTCATTACATGGAATATCCCGCAAATAGTAATAATAATATGACATCTTTTATCCGTGAAAATATTAGAATTAACATATATATATATATATATATATATATATATTGCTGCTTATAAGACATTTGAAAAAACTGAAGCAAGGTCACAAGAAGTGGCTTTCAATTCTCTCATTAATAGCATGATGTTCCCTAAGTAAATCTGTGGGTGATGTGTTTTTGCCATAAGGTCTAATGAGAAATTGGATGATATTGATGAAAAAGAACTAAGATTTAGTAAATTGTAGAGAAAGAATATCAATCTACCTAATATTAATAAATTTTTTAGAGATAATCATTTCCACAGATGTAGCCATAAATAATATTTTTAATGTATTATTGTATTATTTTTTTATGTATTATTATATATTTTTAATGTATTAATGTATTATTGGCTACAGAAAGGAGTTTGCTATTAACTGAAAAAAGACCATTTTATTCCTCTTGGAGGCCTTAAAATAATTGAACAGAGCAATTACCTAATATTCCTCCATACATTCTTGTCAATGCAGCTGTTATTACTATTTGATTATTCATATAATATAAGAACATGGATGGGCTGTGCACCAACATCTATTAGCCAGTGTGAGTTAGATTATTGGCTTTTTACCTCTGAGTTTAAAATTAAAAAACATGATGGTCTTTCTTTTTAGTTGCCTGATAAGGCAGAATGAATCGTTTGTGTAAATGATATTTTTTTCCAATAGATATATACAATTATGACAGACAAAATAAATCATGACCTTTATTGCCAAAAGGCTGTAAAGTCAATAACCAAGACAGCAGTTGATGGCTGAAGGCAGAGAGTGCTAAGCATCTCCTGATTGCAGACTGAAACTGCCATTTAATGATGACATTTTACTTAGGTACTTACAACTGCAGATCATTTTCAAGTGAAGAAAGATTGCAAGAATTAGAAGAACTGTCATAATAAATGGTACATTATTGAACATTGTGAAGTGAGAAGAAAAGATGAAGAGACAATTGATATAAAAAGTGGGCATGTACTTTATTATAAAGGCACAAATATTGGAAATACAAGTGGAGTAGGTTTCATTATAAATAAAAAGTGAAAGAACAACATTGTGGAGATTGATGGTGTATCAGACAGATTGGCAAGATTAGTTATACAACTTAATAGCAGATTTAAAATGTAGATAATTCATGTTTATGCCCCAACAAGTTCTCATAGTGATGAAGTAGAAGAAGATTTTTATATGGATATACAAATGGCTTTTGTTCAGAATAAACAACATTTTAAAATTGTTATGGGAGACTTTAATGCTAGAATTGGTAAACAAATGAAAGATGAAAGTGCTGTAGGTAATTTTGGTTATGTAGTAAAAATGAGAGAGGACATAGACTTGTGGAGTTTGCAGAAAAAGAAAAACTTTATATTATGAATTATTTTTTTGAGAAAAATGTTGAAAGTAAACGGATGTGGAAGAATGCAAATGAAGGTACAGCAGAAATGCATTATATTTTAACTAACAGAAAATACATATTTTAATATTGTAATGTTCTTTATAAATTAAACACAGGAAGTGATCATAAATTAGTAAAATGTAAGATTGTGTTAATGGAAACAAGAGAGATAAAATTGTGTTTAAAAAAATAATTTACAGTTGATATTCCTAATCTTTAAAAACATTGTAATGAATTTAATTACAAATCGGTTTCAACTAGTAGTAGATTTTGAACATGATTCAGATTTGAATGAAATTAATATGAAAATAACTGATACAATTTTTAAAAACTGCAATAAAGATAGCTGGTAGAAAAAATCAGCAATTGAGCAATAAAATTTCTACTGAGACCAGAGAATTTATGAAAAAAAAGAAGGAATAATAAGAAATACAAAAATGATGCATTAATAACAATTGAATATCTTGAAATCTGTAAAATGGTGTGGTAAAAAGTGAAAATGTTATAAGAAAGTATAACTGTGAAGTAGCAAGGAAACCTGTAGAAGAGCATAAAAGTCTCAAGAGTGTAAAACAACATTTTGGTATTGGTAGGAAATTTATATTTGCAATAAGAAAAAAGATGGAATTATTACTAATAAGAGAGATGACATAATGAAATGGGTAAAAGACTTTTATCAAGAATTATGTAGTAATAAAGAACAAGTACCTCCTAAATCTATTAGATCTTCCGGATTGCCCATAATCTTAAATAATGAAGTGAGACATGCAATTAAATGTATGACAGAAAGAAGGGATCCATGTAATGATGGAATTATACCTGATATATTAAAAGAAGCAGGTGAAAAAGTAGAAATTTTTTTGCAAAGTTATATACCAAATGTCGAAATGATAAAGATGTACCAGATGTTTGGAAGAATTCAGTATTAATATTAATATTTTAAAAAGGTGATAAAGAAGATATTAAAAATTATAGACCTATCAGCATTTTATGTTTTATACAAAATTTTTACCAAGATAATTACAACTCGTCTACAGAGTACATTGGATTTTCACCAACCAAGAGAACAAGCTGGATTTAAAAGAAGTTTTAGTATAATAGATCATTTCCAAGTATTGACAGAAGTTATACAAAGGAAAAATGAATATGAGTTGCCAATATGCTTTAAATTTGTGGATTATGAAAAGGCATTTGATTCTATAAACATTTTTGCAGTGATTAAAGCATTGGATCATCAAAGTATAGATCCAGGATATTATCATATTTTAAGTAATATTTATAAAAATGCAACAGCAATAATTAGATTACATAATGATAGGTGGAAATTCAGTCTTGAAAAGGGTGTATGTCAGGGTGATGTCATATCTCGACAACTTTTCTCAGCAGTGTTGCAAAAATTATTTTGTGGATTAAAATGAGAACCAAAAGAAGTGAAAGTTAATGGAGATTATGTAAGTCAAGTACATTTTGCAGATGATAAGTGTTGTTTTTGCAAATAATGGGTTAAAGCTGCAAGAAATGTTGCAGGATTTATCAGATGAAAGTAGACTAAAGATAAATGTTACGAAGACTAAATTAATATTTAATGGATTTTCTCACAATATGAAAATAAAGATTGATTATGATGAGTTAGAATAATTTAACAGTTACAAATACATTGGTCAGTCAGATTATTCATACTAATGGAAACATAATGGATGAAATTAGTCATAAAATTACACTTGGTTGAAGTGCTTTTGGTAGAAATAACTTTATACTAAATGGAAATATGCCTATGTGTTTGAAAAGAGAGGTTTTTAATAAATGTGTTTTACCAATTCTTACTTATGGATCTGTGACATGAACACTTAATAGAAAAGCAATGCAGAGATGTCAGACCATTCAAAGAAGTATGAAGAGATGCATGTTGGTAGTAACAGGAAGAGATTGAAAACACAATATATGGGTGAGAGAAGACACAGGTTTGACTGACATTGAAAAAATTAAAAGACTGAAGTGGAGTTGGGCTGGACATATTTTGGGAAGAGATTATAATAGTTGGACAATTGAAATCTTAAACTGTATTCCAAGAGATTGTAAAAGAGTCAGAAAGAGATTACATGTAAGATGGATGGATGAAATAAGAAATTGTGCAGGGGCGATGTGAAGAAGAGAAGCTAAGATTTGAAAAAAATAGATTAACCTTGGAGAGACTGTCACCCTGTAGTGGATTGACAGTGGTTGATGATGATTGTTAGAACAAATTGTTTATGATGATGAATATCACTTTCTTAGTGAGTGCAAAGTTATTGGAAAAAACAACTGATAACAATGATAGATTAACTCTAAAGTGCAGAACAGATAAATAAAATGAGAGCATTCAATGTTTTAGTCTATAGAAAAAATCATTATTAGAGAAAAAGCCTTCACTGCTCATTGTTTCACAATTACTAAGATGAAATTATTTAGCTACAACTTCAATATAACTTGTAATAAAATCTTCAAAATGATGGATAATAAAAGATTTGGATAAAAGTATAAAATTAAAATGGCATGTAAGTTGATGTATATAGTGGGTTATTATATGAATAAAGATAATTTATGTTCAGTGTATAGGTAAAATGTTGAAAGGAAATGATCATGTTTTTATTCAGATAAAAGATGATAAAAATTAATAGGTGTTCTATGATAAATTTAATCACTTATCCATGGAGCTGAAGTGCTGCAGGTGGAGAATTGTAAAAACCCAGATATTTTTCATATCTAACAACATTATTGTTAGAATTCATATAATGTTTAGACTTAGAGAAGACAGAAATATGAAAAATATTTGAAAGATCCAATTACTGATAACAAACCAGTGATTTGGGAGAGTTCATACCCTTCAATCTGATATTGGCCATATTCAAATGCATAAACTATACAATTAAATATCGATGGAATAAGCAGCATAATATTCATGAAGACTGAGAAACAATCAATTATAAAGGTAAAAAAATTTGGACAAATGTTCAGACACCTCAGAGGCAAGTAAAGGTAAAAACATTCATATATGATCTACAATCTGTTATAAAAAGAAGATATTACACAAATAACAATCCTGCCTCACATAAAAACAGATAAAACCTGAGGAGATATATTAATAATACCAAATTACAAAACACGATATTGTTGCACCTTGGTCAACACACAATAAAAAGCAGCTAACAGTCGAATGTTAACTAGGCATTAGCAGCTGCAACTAGGTCATAAAAATATCACTAATATTCTGTATATAAGTTTAACACATTTGTGTTCACAGCATTGAAGAATAACTTCTAGTATGGTATCAAGGATTCAATACAATTAATGCATTCTTATTCTAGTGATGATCTCTAAGCCCACTTGGTTTCAGGGCAGGTTCAACTTCAATGAATGTTGTTTTATTTTTATGACCTCTTGTAGTAAATGGTGCCTGTAACTCATTTTTCCACAAATTTCATATGAGATTTAAACTCAAGCAATATATTAAAATGAGAACATTGATTACATTCTATTGCTTTTGTCTTCTTTGGTTTTATTTTTATAGACATTTGATCAGGTTTATATTCATCAGAAGATGAAATATTATTTTCTAAGTGAAAGGTCTGATCCATTTCAGACTCAGTTTCAACAACAGTAGACATGGACTCTTGTAAGAAAGGGCAATCTATAGTTTTTGAAAATAGTGATATGGCAAAAGTTTAGAATTCCCATGAATAAAAGACTAAAGAATTTGTCACATCATTGGAACACTAATGAGTTTTGGGCATTTTCATCTCATACTTTTGATAAAATCTTAAAGGACAGTATTTAAAACAATATATTCTTGATTCATGAAAGAAGCATTGAAATGAAATTCCATTAAAGGTTATTCTCAAAGAAGAATCTGTGGCATGAAGAGTTGGAACATCCATTAGAAAATGACTTTTTTAATGTTCTTGTAAATGTGGCAGTATTGAATAACACTGTAATACTGGCTCTTTTATCTAGCAAGTACTTCAACTTTGACATGATTGAAATTTTATTAACCAGAAGCTGATGATATGCTTTACTAAACTCTATTTAAAAATTTTTTTAATTGATCAGTAAGCAACAGTGACCTATCAATATCAGTATAACACAACAATTGGTCATTTCAACAAATAATATTTTTTAAATAAATTATTTAAAATTTATGGAATTCTACAATGAGAAACTGTTGTTCTGATGCAGCAAAAGTTGTTAATAATGTTTTTTAGTTATTTTCAGTAAGCATTCAATAAAAATCTTCTAATAGAAAACATAAAACCTCACTTTACTCATTTGTAACTATAATCATATGAATCATAGCTTTATGACATATTTGAACCAATTTAAGCAAAAGAGGAGCATTGTTAAACCAAATTTGGTTGCATATTCTTGATATAATTGTTGCTCAATAGTCAAAGTATCAGAAGTAGATTCATTTATAAATAAAATTTCATCAAAATCATCATTTAGTAGATTAATGACATTTTTTGGCTCATGTACCCTTTTAGCTTATTTAAAGTCTCAAATCATAAATTTACAATACATTTGCATAACTTATTTTTTGTTTACATTTTGAATTTTTACAATAGGTTTTGTATTGGTCAAATCAGTTACACTATTATCTATCTTATTTAACATATAATTAACTTTAGCAAATAACTTGGCTCAGATTTTAAAAGGTTTATTTAAATTAATACTGCTACAAATGTTAACATTCAAGGGTGGAAATAATTTTACATAATTAATACCACTTACATATTAATTAAAAAGAATTTGGTGCACCCAGCATTTTTACCAGCATCTGATAATTTCTTTCTACTATCTGAAATTTTGGTTTAAATAATAGTTTCTATTATTAATTGAAAGTAATTTATAAAATGTAAAAGCAACACAGATACTTCACCATCATTTGATAGTGAAAGTATTCAATCTTTCACAAAGGCTGATTTGTCAGAGTTACTAACGACCATTACAATAAAATTAAAACTCGATGCAAATATTTATTTTGCTAGCTAAGTTAAGAATTTATTAGAAATAGAAAAGCTTCTTAATCCAACCTAAACAAATCAGACCTACAATCTTTGTGTTTCTCTCACAAAAAAAAACTTAATTCAGAATCAGAAACACAAGCAACATAATCAAACACATGCCATCTAGTGTCATTTAAATTTTATATATGTTTATAATAATATAACAATTTTATTTATTTATCTAAATGATGCTAAATTATTATTAAATTATATAAAAGTACAATTGATTATGAATGATGATTAAAAAACTTGAAAAATATAATGTGAGATAACTATCAGAAGTAGTTTAAAAAAAGAGTAATTTGGAAATAAACCTTAAAACATCACATAATCACTATCTTCCATGCTTGCTGATAACTGTTGTTAAAATAGACAAAACTCTCTCATACAGTAGTGCCACTCTAGGCAAGACAGAGTAATCTATGGAGTCCAGAAGGCTTGTGCATAAAATCCCTATCTAGTGCCTATTCATCCAATATCCCCAAACTAGTTTCTGGCTTATGGCCTTTGTCAGGGAAGAGCCTTGGATCTGAGAGCACTGCATCTAGATCTTAGGATCTAATGCAACCCTCCAGCAGCCACCTTTTAACTCTATATAACTACTAAACTATGAGATTAAAATTGAAAACACACAGATATTTTCAATCTAAGCTCAATAGCTTAAATAGTCATGTGGGTCTAAACTTAGATCAGTACCAATACATTTTGCTGTCTTTGGCTCTCCATTACTCTGTCTTGCTTAGAGTGGCACTACTGTATGGAGTGAGTTTTGCCTATTTTAACAACAGTTATGAGCAAGCATGGAAGATAGTGATCATGTGATGTTTTAATGTTTAATACCAATCCTACCTTATAGGAAGGTGGTGGCTATGGTTGTAAAAGAGTCAAAGACACCAAAATGAATGGGTGCTAAACTGAGTTCAGACCCATATGACTATTTAAGCTATTGAGCTTACATTGAAAATATGTGTGTTTTCAATTTTATTTTCATAGTTTAGTAGTTATGTAGAGTTACAAGGTGGCTGCTGGAGGGTTGCATTAGATCCTTAATCTAGGTGCAGTGTTCTCAGATCCAAGGCTTCTCACTGATGAAGCCCATAAGCCAGAAACTAGTTTGGGGATAGCACAAGCCTTCTGGCATCCATTGATTTCTCTGTCTTGCTTAGAGTGGCACTACTGTATGGAGAGAGTTTTGCCCATTTTAATTTGGAAATAGACAGTATTTGCCCTAAATGTAATTTGTATTTGTTTAATTTATATGGCATCCACAAGGTACACTGGACACATGTTGGATTACATATTCTTATAAATTATATGATGTTTCATGGTTTACATAAATTACTTTTTGTATTGTAAATTTTATTTAAGTGTTGGAAAAAAACGTTTTTGTTTTAGTCATTGTATGTTATAGATTAGCTATTCATTTACATTTTCTACACATATTTTTGCACTTTTGTAATATTTAATTACTATGTATTATCTAGAAATTAACATCAAACACATATTTCTGATAAATTATATATATATAATATTAATATTGGTAGATTTATATCTTTTTTTAAATTTAATATTATATGATAACTATTAAAAAGAAGAGATAATTTTCTGTTTCCCTGATAATCTTATCTTATAATTCTGTAATTTTCTTTCTTATTCTAACCTTTGGTCTAAAATCATTGTTCACAACAAATTTAATTTAATTGAAGGAGTCATCTTTATAAATTAATAAAGTAAGTTATAATTTTATTTAAAAAAATCTGACTTATTATTATAAGAAGCTCTCATTTTAATTTATTAAATTACAGATAGATATATGTATAAACTTTATTGCTAATGCAAAAGTAAAAATGCTATCATTAAAACTTTTAATTTTATTTTTAAACTAAAATACTGTGTAATCCTATGCCAAAATACAGCATCTACAATTATTAATCAAGTAAAGTAAACTTATATATAAAAAAAACTGATTTAAAATATGTTACGTTTGTTTTATTTAAAAAATTTTAATACTTCAAAGTACAAATTTATTACTAGATTACAAGTCGATATATCTATGAACTTTCTTGCTAATGAAAAAGTAAAAGCTCTATCATTAAAACTTTCAATTTTATTGTTAAAATATAATATTGTGAAATCTTATATTGAAATTACAACAACTCCAATTATTAATTTAGTAAAGTAAACTATTATAGATTTTAGCTGATTTAAAATATGTTAAATTTACATTATTTTAATAATTTTTTAATAGTTCAAAGTACAAATTATTACAAATTTATTACTAGATTAGAAGTAAATATGTCTATGAATGTCATTGTTAAGTCAAATGTAAAAATGTTATCAATAATACTCTCAATTTCATTGTTAAAATGTAATACTGTGCAATTAATTGTACATTGAAGTTACAGCATCACAAATTATTAATCTAGTAAAGGAAACTATTACATATTTTTAAAAAAACTAATTTAAAATATGTTACATTTGTTATGTTTTAATATTATTAATAGTTCAATGTATGAATTATTACAAATTTATATCCAAAAATCTTTTGGTTCATATAATAAAGATGTGCACAATTTGTAAAAAAATCATAATTAACAGAAATTGTGTATTAAATAAAAAAAAAATTATTATTTTGCAAAAATATCTAAATATTAATATTAATATGTAGACTAAAATGAACTTTAAATATAATAAAACATTTCTAATGAGTTATTAAAAAAAAGTTCGATATTTTATTTTGACAATTAATGGTAAGCTTAGCAAACTGGAGATATATTAAAATGCTGGTTTTTCTATTAATGCTTCTGGACTAAATATTGTTGTTCTTTTAAAAAATACCAGAATGGGCCAGTTATTCATGTGTATATTATAAAATATTTACTGAATGCATAATTCACCGACATAAATTATAAGATAAGAGGAATGAATGCCATTTTTTTTCTGTGACATGTTTTTGGCATCTATATAAAAATGATACCAATCAGATTAGCAATGTGTATGGAATAGTGGTTCATCTAGTTACAAAATAAATTTTGTTAAATAGTGTATTTTCAATGATACTAGTTTTATTATGGTATTTGATTAACAATTGAAGCTTTATTGGCTGAACAATGTTCAACAATGAAATGAATCTTTCTTACTGAATATGCACATTTATATAAACTGATAATAAATATTTGAAAACCAGGCACTCTTCACAAACCTGGAAGCTTAATTGTAAGTATAGAGGGTTTGAACTCAGATTTTCAAGCACCCTTCAACTATCCACATTATCTCATACAACTGATACACATGACCATACCCATGTAGAAAAGATTAATAATCACCAATATATGTATGTCATGCTAAACCAGCACTCATCAGTTGGTCCAGATTATCATCTCCCACCCATATATACAACCAATGCTCAGTTTATATTAAGATAGCAAATCTTCCTATTTTAATGGACAGGCTTCAATCCACTGCAACCTCCAACTTTTTAGCCATCCATATTATTGAAAATCTGATGATGAAAACTCAAATCCCATGCTGATGCTAATATTATTGCCATGCCCATGTTGACCTGAAGTCACTCTGACCTCTCATGTATAGGACAGTATCTATTAAATACATATAAGAGGGAGGGACAGGATACAAGCTTGATATGTAAATATTTGAAAACCACGCACTCTTCACAAACCTGTATAAATTGAGCATTGGTTGTATATATGTGTGGGAGATGATAATCTGGACCAACTGATGGGTGCTGGTTCAGCATGAAATACATATATTGGTGATTATTAATCTTTTCTACATGTGTATGGTCATGTGTATCAGATGTATGAGATAATGTGGATAGTTGAAGGGTGCTTGAAAATCTGAGTTCAAATCCTTTATACTTATAAACTGATTATGTAAATAAGATATTTATTTTTATATAGCTTGATGTTTTCTTAAACTGTAATAAACTAATAATTAGCATTAACCTAATGCACATGCACTTTGTGGATTTTAACAATAAATGAAAGAATAGATGATTTATTCTATTCTTTCAAAAAAACTTTATCTTGTATTTGAGAAATGAGAGTATTCATTTATTGTTAAAATCCACAAAGTGCATGTGCATTAGCTTAATGCTAATTATTAGTTTATAAACGGATTATGTAATATAATACAAATTGGATTATATTTAAATAAATACAGAAGTTCTTGTGCATTGATCGTATGGCAAATCACAATTTTAGCTAAATTATATATTTCTTCATTATGAATCATTATACAATGTAATAAATTTATCTATGACTTCTCTGCTTATTCTTTTTGTATGACTTTCAGTTTTAAAATCCATAAACAGTACCATTATATGTTGATAATTTCAATATCATATTATTTATTTTGAAATTAGGAATGTAAAAAATATTTATTTATACTCTTATTCTTTATGTTTTTTTTATTTTAAATACAATTGTTTCTGATTTTCTTTTTTTCACAATATATTAGAAAATAAATGTTTTTCTTTTTTTTCTGTAATGTGATTTCAATGGGTTATTCTTAACGAAATTCAGATATTTGTACATAAGCTAAATGCTTAAACAAAATCATAGCCAAGTTATATATTTGCTGTGTCAAAATCCTTCCATATCATAAAAAATTTATGACTTTATTTTTATTATGCACATTTCTAGTCTTGTTTATTTCTTTGTCATATTCCATTTTTATGAAAACTGTTTTATTAATTTTGCTATTCTATTCTTATAAAGACCTAAGCAATAAATAATAAAATTACAATTCATTTACTTTTTTAATCTATAAATTAATCCCACTTTTTATAAAATGTTTTTCTAATTCTCTTTCAACATGCTATTCTAACTATTCCCCACTTTGTCTAATTACCACAAATTGTATTTGAAATCTAAATTCTTATATATTTATATTATATTTAAATTTCTATTCTTGCACCAAATACTATAAGCTTGTTTAAGAAATATCAAACATTTTAAAATAATTTTCATATTTGTTATTTTTATATAACTCCAAACAATTTTTAATTCACATTCATTTTTTATAACTTTTTAACTTCTTTGATCAATTAATATTTTTCACAATCATAATTATGTATCTGTCAACATTCTCATCACATTTCTTTCTTTTTACATGAAAATAAATTATTTATTGTTAATTTTCCATCTTTCTATCATATATTTGTTATCTTTACAAATAATCTAATTCTATATTTTTATAACTCCGTTTTTATTCATTTCCCACAGTTTTAATTTGGTTTTAATTTTACTTGTTAAAAAGAAAATATACTCCATATTATTTAGAATAGCCTGATTTGATGTCCCAAAATAACCTTCTAATTTATATATCTATGTTTTGAATTTGATTTCAACATTTTTAATATCTTTAATGCCAAATACATCATTACAAATATTGTATCATAATTATTTTTCAAATAAATCTTTATACTTTATGTTTGTTCCAATCAAATTCTTTCTTCTGTTTAACTAAATATCCATAGATAAATACTTACCTGAAATTTTGATACAAATACACACATTTCTATTTTCTATTTTTCAGTTTTATATTTTCCATTAAATTACCACAATTTTTGATGTTTTATTATTTAATATATTTTCATATTTTTCTTTCTTTTATTACAGTTTTGTAATAATGACTTAATTATATGTACATCGTTTATAAAAATGATGTATCATTTGTAGAAAAGCAGTTACCATAGCATGCATATTTGGTTTAATTATACTCCCAAATCTTATATTTCTATTTAAAGTTTTAATATTCTTAAAAAGAAAATAAGTAACAAAGGTAATACTAAATATCACTATTATTTTATCCACCAATTGCTATTTGTTATATTTACCATTGTAAAGACTAACTGTTTATAACAATCATAAGGCTTATTATATGTTTTCAAATTTTATCCATAATTTATTTCTAAGTGTTTTGTACATTAAATGCAATAAGGAATAGGTGGTTTATTTAAAGTTGTGTCAGTTAAATGTGACAATGAAAATAAATAATTTTCTACTCATTTTTTGATATAATTTTCATATTCTTCCATTCATCTATAATCTTACTATTGTAATTTCATTATTTTTTTTTAAAACAAGCATGTATATTTTCCCATGCTTATTAATATTTTATTTGCTAAGCCATTTTGTATACTTGTCTCTCCTTTTTTCATTCTACCTATTATATTAGTCACATGTGTATCCATCACCATTTTTCTTCATGGAAATTAAGCTATCTAATAAATCACAATCATTTACCAACTCCTTTTTATTTCAAACTTTAAGCACAAATTTGTAAATACTTTTTAAGACATTGAAGACAATTATTTTTACATTAAAACTACATTTGTTTGTGTAATATAAAATTAGTGAGTTATAAGACAAAAGTAGTGAGATATAAAAGAATGTCTACTCATTTGAAAATTGATGTACTGTTTATGTATCAATTCTTAATTTCAAATAAAGGTGATAATAGTAAAATAACAATTTTATGAATCTAACAATTTAAAATTGTTATTTAATATTAAGGGCTAATTTATATATACACTGAAAAAAGATTAGACAAATATAAAATTGAGAAATCTGCATAAAACTCACAATGATATTGATAATGAGATTTTGGTTGCAATTATATCTGCAAAAAAGCATGTGCCTTGTCTCAAAATTTTATTTAACTGTAGTAAATAAGATATCCAGGGCCAGATGAATAATTATATTTTAATAAATAAAAAATGTCAAAAAAAATTTTCAAAAGTTCATTTACTCTGAATAACAATTAGTAATTCATGTTCTAATTGCCAGTTGAGAATAAGGTCACTCAGATTTCTTTAAAGATCAAAGTTTTTAGAGATTAACATTCATAAAGTCTCCTGTAACTCAATAGTTTTGTAAGTCTATAATTCTGTAAGCATGTTACTACTCCCACACATTATTTCAGAAATAGTCCAATTAGATTCTTGACTAAAACTTTCCTTTATTAATTTCCAAAACAATATTACTTTCACTAGTTTATCTTTTTACTAATATTTTACACACATTTTTTTTTCTTTGCACTTAATTCTTTTCTTCTTCTGTAGGCTTTCTGTTCAGCTTTTTTAATTCGCATAAAGTTAAGTTTTTTTGTATGCAAATTAGCCTGCTTCTATTTTTAGTCTGTGTTTTTTCTACATAATTAATTTTTATTTCTGAAGTACTTTAGCCTATTAACGTCAACAGCTTGCACAAATATCTTTTATTTATTTTTAATAATATAAACTATACATGTGTGCACACAGCATTCCTCTTTCTACTTCAGAAAATGCAGAATTTATACACATACATTTTTGGGCTTTTGCATTATTTACAATATACTCTGTTAAATAGAGGGATTTTAACTTTAAATTCTCAGTGTATATTTATCCTCCACTCCATCTCAATAAATTGATACCCATAACATTTGTGCTGAACCATCACTCATTAATTAGGGAAAATCATTATCTTTCATACATATATACAAACAGTGCTGGGCTTATATCAATATAGAAATTCCTTAAAATTTAATGCACAAGCATCAATCTTTTCACCCTCGCAACATTTCAACTGTCCATTTTTTTGAAAAACCAAGAATGGAACATGAAAAATGTTGATGGATTTGATGAAATAGTCATACCTGCATAGACATTATCTTGATTTAACTTTGATATTGTTGGGCCATTATGTATCTATTTATATTGGTAGAAGATAAGTTATATGGACTTATAAGTAACCTATTTCCAAGATATTAATATAAATGGATATGTAATGGTTCAATAATATGAAGAATTACATTGTCATAATGCTTACATTGGTGTGACTGCAATATCAAATTGATTAAAAACTTTTAGTAATTCATTTCTATTAGAAATGGATTTTGAACACAAGTGAATTGTTCTACATTTAAATCTGATGAACAATATATATAAAAATTTTCATGTAAACATGACAAATGATCAATTATGCTTTTTTAAATTAAATTATTATCCAAATTATTTTCACTAATAAAATCATAGAATGTGCCATCCATATGATTATTTTGTTCCTAAATGCATGAATTTTACTATACAAAATTAAAACGGGGATATTCACACCTTAAAGAAACATGTTTAGTTCATTTAATTTCTCAAATATATCAGACAAATAACACAATTTACAAACTCAAGTTTCCTTGTGAAAAAGATTGGAAAGATCACATTTTTTCCTGATAAAAATATAATAATTTTACTTTTTAGTTGTACAATGCATTTTAAAGTTTGTCCTTTTGATAACTACCTAATGTCTAGTATGTAATAAGAATTTTTGGTAATCTGATCCCATATCTTTCATAAAATTGTAAATAATCTACAATTCTATGCATGACATTTTATAAAATTGATAATCTTTGTGGCATGTTGTAACACCATACTGAAATCTGTAGATAAGATTTTTATATATTAATGCTTTATCATGGATTATACAATGGGGAAAATCATTTGCTTATTCTCAATTTATCTTTTACTAAAAATCCTACATACTAACCCTTTATCACTTCTGCACCATCAATACATACATCAATATAGTTGTTTCAATTCAATCATTCTTCCTTGAAAGAATTATTAAAAAAATAATTTTTCCTGTTGTATGAAAATTTATTAACTGACAATATACTAAATATTCATATATATTACCTAACTTACATTAGAAGTTGAGTCAAATTTGTTGTCTCTCAACCTATGCAGTTGAATTGAAAATTTTGAGCTTTCTTCAACTCTCTGAATAAGTTGATGAAATTGGTCACTGGTAGTTTCTGAAATTTTTTTTGGTTATTGTATCTTTAGATAGCAGAATTTGCCTTAATTCAACTGTATGTTTTTTCCATGAATCACTGCTGCTGTCCAGCAGGTAAAAACAGTTTTTCTCTGATTGTATATGATTTTTCTATTAAATACAATGCCTTGTACAATGCCAGGACATGTATTTTTCCTGAACAGTAACATATTGTATTACAAACTTGTATTTTTTTGAAAATATTCTATAGGTTTTACTTTTGGATGCTAATGTTTTATTGCATACTGGGCATAAAGATAGTTGTTCATTATAATTACTAGCAGAAAATGAAAATCTATAATTATAAATATGATTCATTGTACATTATTTTTCTTATGAGGTGTGGATGTTGGGCTTATTTCTTTATTTTTAGTACTTTCTGCTTCAGCAAGAACTTCTGCATCTACAATGGTACTTTTTCTTTTTAATAATTTTTTCATATTTAGGCATAGTATGCTGAAATAAGAATGTACATTTTATAAAAAATAATTATATATGATAAACAAATTCTTTATAATATTTACAGAAAACATGCATTTAGTTTAGAAAAATGCATTATGCAAACACTACCATATTTTTACATCAGCAGATTTAAGAATATTTTTGGATATACATAAAATGTAATGTGATGAAATAATTTACTTATTTCCATGATATATTAAATAAATATACATATATATATATATATTATAATATCGTTACAGTATATATATATTAATCTGACTGGCAAAGCCTTACTCACAAAATGTTTAGACACTACATAAAACCACAAAATATAGCTTTCAACAAACACAAATTTCAGTAAGCTAAATTAAATATATAGATGCTCTTTTACTTATGATTATGTTTCAACATAAACAAATGACAGTATTCCAAACTGACACTGTTGGGTAGAAACCATTAGGAGTATTTAAAATTGCTTTTAGTACCAACAGGGTGCATGTATCTAAATAGAATATTCAGTTTAAAAAACTGACAAACTGTCTTTTAATTTATACAAATTAGAAAGGTGTGATAACTATTACATGTATTATAAAAAGATACTTGACCTGATAAAGGTTTGTATTAAAAAAAATATCATGTATTAATATTTGTGCTTATTTCATATAAGAAATATTTTTTACTGAAATATGTAGTAATTATTTTCATATTTGCAACTTTTTAAAATCAAGTACCTTAGATAACTATGATCATAAGATGGATTTATATTTATAAATGGATTATTTAATAACAAACAAACCAACTATTATTGGATTTTCATCTTCAGTTGGATTTTTAATATGTTTTCTGATTCTTAGGCTTATTTTAAGTAAAAAATAAAAATTGTAGTTGTATATTTGTGCTAGTGAGTGGCACAAGATGTCAAGAAGAAATTTTATTTTAGGATTAGTATATAATACTAAATTTTCTTTTTCAAATACCCATAACAATGTTTCAGAACATTTTGTATATGTAACTTTGGAACATTGTTTTTAAATTGTATAGCTTCCCTGACTTAATTTTTGTTTTCATTTCATTGTCTATCGACTGTTTCATTTTACTACATAAAATATGTTTAGGAATTTCATTACTCACATAATTCATTTCTTATATTAAATAAACACAAATATGTATACAAATTTTGTTTTCCAAATACTAGTTTTTAACATTTATAAATGTCTTCATATATATCTCTTATAATTATTACATCTTTCTGAATGTTGTTTGTATAAATAAGAAGTTGTCAATTTTTGAATTTGAAAATTCCATTTTTAGAGAGAAACGTGCTTTGTTAGATGCTGAGAACTGCATTTAAGCACTTCTGGAGCCATTAGCATATAGATTTTGGAAGGCACTGCTCTGTATGGTTGCCACAAAGCAAGCGGGGGCATGCCACTCATAATTTGGACTTGTGAAAGTATTGAAAAAAATATTTTTTTTACTTCATAGCAATCTGTTTATATGTCTAAATGTTTGTAAATAGGTTGATGTCTGTACAGTGTGACAGTGTAGTTGAACAATTTGTTAAAATCATGTGTTGAACAATTTTTATAGTAGGAAATTTATATAAAAAAAAAATGTTAAAAAGGAGCAATTTTCCAAATTTTTGTGACCCCTGGGTATCTGGTCCCTCATTTTAAGAACAACATATCTGGACAATTATCAAGGTTATAACCCCTTGTTCTAATAGAGCTTAATATTAACACTTTCAACAAATTATGTGATTTTAATTTTTGAATTTTTTGTTATCAACTACTAAACTATAAATTAATAATCTGGGTATTTAAATATCTTTAATTTATAGACTATGGCTGTGTTAATGAGTTTACTATGTCTGACCGATGATCTAAATAAGAGAATTTGGACGAAAACCTGAAATAAAATATATTAGAGTTGTTGCAATTAATTGTAAAAAAACACATTTTATATTGCATTAATATAATATATATTTGATAATGATGTTATAATCAATGGTGTGTTAGTAATTATTATACAAAAGTGATTTTCTAATCATGTAGTGAAAGCGTGCTATAAGATATATACTTTTTATAATATAGATTGTAATGACCAATTAAAATCTGTAATTCATTTTATCACCTTTATTTAGAAATGGCATTACATAGGAAGCAATTCTAGGTTCTGATGCAGTCCTATGACTTTGTTGATTTTTTTATCTTAATCATCATTTTCTAATTTGCCATTTTCATATTTTTTTATTAATTGACACATTTTTACAGTTATTAAATTTATTTAATTTTATTTTCTTAATAAATGAATGGAAGAGTCCTAGTTAATAATGTATGTACTCATGATCTATTTTTTTGTACTTTGTGATCATACATTACTGATTATTTTCAGAACAATTCTAATTGTATAAACAAGTGCTTTAACATGCTGGGTGAAAAAGCTGTTACTGGTAAGAAACAATCAAAGGAAATTAATGTAGGCCTAGCGCTTTCGAGTTTTCCCCTCATATACATGGCCAAAACAGATTTTAAATCATTGTTGGGGTATTGACAAATGATAATGTATGCAAATGCATATGTAAATTAAATTGTCCATTTTCTGGAGATAGTAAAACATGTGTCATGTCTATTGATCGCGTTGTTATCATTGATGATAAAATACGCTTCTTTCACTTTTTTGCAATCATAATATTTAGTGCAGTTATGCCAATTATTGGAGCACCTCTTTATGTCAGTCATTAAGCTGACAGTAATTGATTAATCACAAATAAATGAGTGGATGAATCTTATGAACAAATTACTATGACAAATTAAAAATGATAAAAAAAAATTCATATCAATATAATACATGTATTGTACCGGTCGAAAATGTTTGTCCATTTAATAAGATTTAGAATCTAAGCAAAAGTACCCCGAATCCAATCATGCCAGAGATGCACAGGTCAGGAGCAATCATGAATTCTAACCTGTTTGCCCATTCCCTAAATCTATAACACTACGGACAACACTCTACAGTGATACTACATAAATTAATTATATCCCGGCCCAGTGCTACAACGTTTTACATGAGACTCAACTGGTGATGATGATGAGAAATTGAGTGAACCCAAGATATTAAGTTATGAGCATGCATAAATATAAATAATAATAAGAATATTTGAACAACTGGATTAAGTTTAAAGGATAAATATTTATTTTGATAAAAAGTTCAAGATTTTATATATGTATACTCAATTTTACACATTTAAAACTTTATTTTCATTACAAACATTAAAAGAAACTTGGTACAGTTATTTTATTTAGTCAGATATGAATTTAGTGTGGTGGTTACACTACTGAACGTATGTTTAAAAAAATCATTTTATTCAATGTTACAAAACGGATCTGTGTGTTTTGGTGGATGTTTTATACATTAAAACACATATAAAGATTTGACAATAGAGTTTCGCAGTTTGGACGACTTTAATGGGATGCCTTGGCATTTGAGACATAACTTTATTTAATTAACAGCATTCATTGATAACACTAAAATGAGAATACATTCTGATCAGCAAGTAGACTAAAAACATTTTTTATTTTACATTTTCGACATTTAAAGATAGAATATAGCAAAACACTAAAAAATACGGGCATGGCTTATTTCAATAAAGGGGAGGACAGCTTCATGAGAAGTTGGATTTAAACTCCAACTAAAAATATTTAAAGAGAAAGACGTTTCATTATCTTATATCATTACAATTTATTTTGTCAAACAGGCTAAAAGAAAAACAGGTTATAAGAAATTGCGGTGCTAGCATTGTCAGTGAGAAAGAGAAACATGGCAGCTTTGGCCAAGAAAAGGTTATTTTCCGATTAAGGTGGTATGCCAGCTTCATGCTAGAGTGGTACCGAAAAACGGAATCATCGGTGGGAAGTTGCTATGGATCCAGTTTATGGTAAGTCCATGCAGAGCTTCAACTATACTAACCAGCTTGTTCCAGATGGTACACGTAGACCCCTGTTGTGAACGAGAACAATAAAATATGGAAGGCTTTGAATCCCTGGAATGAAGTACAGGCAAATCAAATCAGAATATAAATATATACTTGGAGAAGAATGACGAATGAGGACGATCATACCAATAAATGAGGACATGATCAGATCAAAGCCCTACATCACATGATCATTATCTCATACTAGCACATAATTGTTATTAAGCAAAGCAAAGCTCTCCATACAGTAGTTTCATCTTGTGCCAACAAGAGCAATCAATGAATGCCAGAAGGTTTGTGCATAAAATCCCTATCTAATGGCTACTCCAATATCTCCATACTAGTTTCTGGCTTGTGGCCATCATCAGTGAAAAGCCTTGGATCTGATGGCCACAAGCCAGAAACTAGTATGGGGATATTGGAGGAGTAGGCACTAGATAGGGATATTATGCACAAGCCTTCTGGCATCCATTGATTGCTCTTGTTGGCACAAGATGGCACTACTTTATGGAGAGTTTTGCTTTGCTTTGTTTAACGCTATTATAATCATATAAAATCATTATATTTAAAGACTAAATATAAAGCCTTAAGTAGTTTAACAAATACTTAATGATATGTTAAAATAATGACCTGTGTAAGATAGAATCATTAATCAGAAATTAAAACTATTATTAATGAAGCGTGCATTTCTCCCCCTTCTTGAATTAATACTATTTTGTTTAAATATATATATAAAAACTAAAATTCATGCACTTAAAAGTGCGAACAACAAAATAGAATTTGTTCACCAGCCTTTTGTCAATGATGCTGAATAAAGAAATTAATAAAACCAATGTACACCAAAATCCAGATTGAAAATTATTTGTACATTTTGTATAATTTTACGGTCAAATATATAAAAAAAACATATTCATTTTACAAGAAAAACTCGGTCCTGCGAACTAATTAGAAATAAATAAATAAGAACTCATTAATCCCCCCCCCCCTTCTAAATTCGTAGGACTGGGTTTGATTAGCATTTACAAATAAAAGTTTAGTGAAAAATATAAAAATATCATTTAAAATAAATTATAACCGCACTAAATTATAAAAGAAAGTAAGAAGTGTGAGCTGAATGAAATATTTTATAGTAGTATTAATTTATGTTATAGAGAATCGATATAAAGAAAATAATTAGTTTAACATGCTCGCTGATTAGCGAGTTGAAAAAAAGATTTAAATATACAGAAAACATTAATTTAAAGAGAGTTTACAAGTTATAATTTAAGTAATACGATTATAATGACTTTGGGCTGGTTACCTCAGCATTCTATGGAATACAGACGAATTTTGTATGGCAGGTGGCATTCTTTATGTCTCTTGGCCTCGGCGGTTCTTTGACGGCATGGGAACACTTGAATGGTAGAAGCTACATCATGCACGGCGAAGAGTGGAACTGAAGACGGAGGGGAAGGCAGCTGAAACCCCTCAAAAATTACACAGACATGAAGTCGGTTAAAGATTATTGACCTAACTCTCCGACACAATAGATTTTTAGGCTCTATTTATACAAAACTTTGAGGTGTTCAAAGAATGTTTTTTAATTAAACTTCTTATCTTTAATTAACAGAAATATTTTAGCTATTGTTAGTGGAGATGGAATCATTAGATAACAATCCAAGAATAAATTCAAATCAATTTCCAGATTAGAAATAGATTTGATAAAATGTTAACAACTAACTAAAATCAATTAGCGTTCTTTTAAAATTTACTTTCATTAACTTTAATTAAAAAATTTCTATTAAAATCATGGATCTCACCCCTTTAATTATTCTTGGACAGCCATCTTCCATCTTGAATATTTGTGTACTTATATGAAGAAAATATTTTATAAAATAAATAACATATAGTTAAAAAAAATACAAAATTATTTAAAAGATTTGCTTGTGCTTTTATCTATATAAAAGCTCCGCTAATATATGTATATATCTGAGTCGCATCCATAAAAGTCAATGTTTAAAATTAAAGAAAATTTTTATTTGAGATTTATATTTATAGACGCTTCTCAGAAATATACGTATAGTTTATATACATGTGATGAAAAAAACAGTGGGTTAAGTGGTAGAACCGTGGAGCACGATCTTGGGCTAAGATCGATTGATACAGTAGACCCCTCTCCTAAAAAATCAATATTTTATCCCTCTTCTAACATTATTGATTTGCAACACTGCATTACTTATTTACCAAAATAATTCATCATTGACATTGAAAATATATATTTTAATTTTTTTAAACATACAATTCCTCATAAATTATTATAATTTTGATAAATTTCATTTATTAATTTGTATCTTTGCTGCAATCAATTTCATATTTCAATTTTAATTACATGTAAATGGAGAAAAAATTAAAAAAATAATTAAAACCACTCGAGACAGATATTTTTTTATAGGTATGTACATACAAAGTACATTTTATGGTGGGGAAAAATATATCAGAATTTACAATGCACTTAGATTTCATTAATCTTATATATGTAAAATATTACATATAATAATGCTCAAGGCTCTATAAGTTTATTAGACCACTGATAAAGGTGGGATTCAACCTTTACTGTTAAAAGGTTACCTTGATAACAGTTTAAAATTCTTGATTGTTATTGATATTGGAATTGTAAGTGTTGCCTGTTTTTTAATGTTACTTACAAACACATTTAGTCTTGAATATTATTATATTATTTAAGTAATAGCTTGGGTGCAATTTAAAATTTATAATTGAAGTTTGTAATGTTATAAATGACTATTAGTTTTTATTCAGAATAGATTATATTTATTTGTTTTAAAAGGTTTATTTAAACTTCTTTATATCAATAATTTCAATGTCTGTGGTCAAGTTGCAATCTTTAATATCTATATAGGTATATTAGATCATTAATAAAGGTAAAAATGTACATTTATTGTTAATAGGTTGCTTTGCCAACAATTTGAAATTCTTGATTGTTATTTATATTTGGATAGTCTAAGTATTGACTGGCTTTTAATGATGTAACACCTAAAATGTTGTATATCTATTCCACAACCAAAAGTAATTGTTATAATGTAATTAATAATTATCTGACCTTAACAGTTAATCGATGACTGATTAATCCAGGGGTCCCCAACACTATGCCTGTGGGCACCATGGCGCCCCCAGACCATTTTACATGTGCCTGCCACTATCCAAACACAATAAAAAATTATTTATCTGATACAAATAAATTTAATTTTTAAAATTTCTTATTATTGTATTATATTGTAATCAAATTGTAGAGTATACTATACTTTTACAGCGTAAAAATATAAACATTAATTATATGTTAAAATTTTATTTTTGAAATAAATATTTTTTGTACATTATGTGTATTATAAACAATATCCAACTATAAATTTATATTGAAAAAATAAATGGTGCTCGCCACCTGGCTGGTATTATAGAATGTGCTCTTAAGTGCAAAAGGATTGGGGACCCCTGATATCAAGCACTAAATTAATTACATTAGGTTTTCTTTTACAAAATTTTGTAATAAATTATTTTTATAGTTATTAACCAAAAGCATTTGTGCATAATGATTTAACTAACTGAAAGTGGTTGAGAATTCATGAATGTTATATACTTCATCTGGTTAAAACATTTTTAGTCAAGAAGATTACTTATTTAATAAATATTTGAAAACCAGGCAGTCTTCACAAACCTGGGAGCTTAATTGTATTTTTAATAAAAAATATATAAACCCACCAACATACCCTCCCTTATTGAGGGGAGTAATAAATAATCTTTTTTGTATATCCCTCACCACACCACCACTAAGAGAAATATATTACACACGCTTTTTTTCGAACCCCGTTTGTTACAGTATAGAGGATTTAAACTCAGATTTTTAAACACCCTTCACCTATACATACTATCTCATACAACTGAACACATGACCACACACATGTAGAAAATATTAATAATCACCAATATATGTATTTCATGCTAAAACAGCACTCATCAGTTGGTCCAGATTATCATCTCTCACACACATATATATAATCAATGCTCAGTTTATATTAAGATAGCAAATCTTCATACTTTAATGGATAGGCTTCAATCCACTGCAACCTCCAACTTTTCAGCCATCCATATCATTGAAAATCTGATGATGAAAACTCAAATCCCATGCAGATGCTAATATTATTGCCATGCCCATGTTGACCTAAAGTCACTCTGACCCCTCATGTATAGGATAGTATCCATTAAATACATATAAGAGGGCTGGACAGGATACAAGCTTGATAATCTGAGTTCAAATCCTCTATACTTACAATTAAGCTACCAGGTTTGAGAAGAGTGTCTGGTTTTCAAATATTTACATATCAAGCTTGTATCCTGTCCACCCCTCGTATAAGTATTTAATGGATACTGTCCTATACATGAGGAGTCAGAGTGACTTAAGGTCAACATGGGCAATTATATTAGCATCAGCATGGGATTTGGAGTTTTGATCATCAGATTTTCAATGAGATGAATGGCTGAAAAATTGGAGGTTGCAGTGGATTGAAGCCTGTCCATTAAAATATGAAGATTTGCTATCTTAATATAAACTGAGCATTGATTATATATATGTGAGAGAGATAATAATCTGGACCAACTGATGAGTGCTGGTTAAGCATGAAATACGTGTATTGGTGATTATTAATCTTTTCTACATGTGTGTGGTCATGTGTATCAGTTGTATGAGATAGTGTGGATAGTTGAAGGGTGCTTGAAAATCTTAGTTCAAATCCTCTCTATTTATTTAATAATTGAAATGTACCATTATAAAGGAAAAAATTCTTACAAATAGTATTTTGTTTTATAATTTAATTTAAAAGTTCTTAAACAACAAATTATTTGCATGCCTTTTTTTATTCTCTTGAATAATATATATTAAGGCTATAACCTTAAGACTATGTGCGTAAAATGCAACAGTAGGGACCTCTACAAATCTAAATACAAGATTAACGACATTAAAAGACAAGAGCAGCCACTGTTATCTTCGACATAATTTCTAATTATATAGGTGTATCTAAAGCATTTTGATTTCAGAGCATGAAATTATTAACTACTTCACTGATTAAGTCCACAATTTCTATACAAACTAACATATGCAAAATCTTTTGATTCTCAGTGAGTCAGTGTAAATTAGGTCAAAGGTAAGAATGGCCACTCTTGTCTTTTAAAGTTGTTGATTTTGGATTTAGATTTGTTGAGGTCCCTACTGCCATATTTTAAGTGCATAGTCTTAAAGTTATATATATATAGCCTTAATATATTACTTATGTAATGAGTATGTGCTTTAAAATTATTAATTATAACATTAAATCAGTTGAATAATGTATGTATCCATTGTAATAACATTTAGATCTTAAATGTTTTATAAATCTCTCAAAAATATTATAATAAACACTCATAATAATAATTTTGCTATGCTTTTAATAATGCAAATGTTAGTACACTATTCCTAATATCAGTTTGAATCCAGTATAAATTTTTATGCACATTATATATATATATAAAATAAAAGGAGGGCTACATGAACTTTTTTTAAATATCGTCTTTATTATATTATAGTTTAGGATTATCATTTTTTTTATTTATACAATTATTTTCAATGATTTTGTTTTAAATTTATTGTTTATTAAAATTATGAAGAAATTGGTTATTATCGAGAGCTATTTTTTTAATTTTATATTATTTATTTTGTAACAATAAATATTTTTTTAATTCACTAAAATATATTTTTAATATAAAGTGTGCTACCATGAATTCTTGTATTCATTTAATATAAAAATTCTTTCGTAGTATTTATTTTCTATCATTTTCATTTAGTATTGGCTATATTATATTCAATATAAAAATATGTTATGTGTGCTTTAGTGTAGTTGTAGTGCTTAAGAGGTATATAATGTATTAAAATCCAGAGGCAGATCAAGCCAAGTGGGAGCCCCAAGCATTAAAAATTTTAGGGTTTTCAAACTCAAGTTAAAAAAAATAATCAAGAAACCTCTCATTATGTTATTAACAAAAAGGAAAAGTAATCAAAAATTTCATACCATAACACATTAAATGAATTTATTAAAAATATATTTTTACAGGAATTTTCATCTTGCTTTATTTCTTGCAAATTCGTCAATTATTTTTGCAGTGTCAATTCAGCTTAAAATTTCCTGCTCTATATATAGAATGGCCATATTATTTAATCTTTCTTTTCCCATAGTACTTTTTAAATAATTTTAAAGCAATTATTAAAAAAAATTTCAATAATATTTCAGCATTTAGAAATGTGCAAGACATTTTGTGGTGGCTCAGTAGATGTCTGGTGTGGTTGTCCTGATTTTGTTTTAGAAATATTAAAAAATGATCAAATTCATCTTCAAAATTACAAACATCAATGTCATTTTTGTAAATATTCTTAAAACTTTTTTATTGAATTTTATTTTTTTCTAATGACAAATTCCAATCAAAAGATATACATCAACTTCATATGTCTGAGTTCATTGACATAATTCTGTTTTGGTGTTATCACATATGACATAAAATGAATTGACTATGAAATTTTCTTTTATTGTAAATTCATGTCTAACTTTTTTGCTTTCATCAAATAACATTTTTGTTTTTTGTTGTCTATGAGTTTGTCTATCTTTCACATTAAATGCTAACTCTGAGTAATCAGTTCTCTCTTTTTTAACATTTTCAAATTGTTCTCAGAAATTATTGGTAATTTTTTTTAATGACTTCAGTGGGATAGATCCTTTCAATAATTCACATTCCACTGATTGCAGTGATTTACTAGTAGCATTTATTCTTTGTAAAATAGTATTCCAAATCACTGTCATTAGGGTGGTTTTATATTTGTCCATTTTCTTCAAAAGTGAAGTGGTTTCCACTATGACTAAAATTTTCTTCTTCTGAATTACAAGTTTCAGTTAAAGTCCCTTTTATATGAGTGAAACCAAGTTTTATAGCTAATAGAGCATCTGATCTTGCTTACCATTTGGTATTAGAAACTTTTTACTGTGACAGAATGTTTACATATTTTTAGATGTCTGGTGAAAATTTTTCAGTGATGAGTTGACTCAGAAAAAAAATCTGAACAAATTCTGCACAAGTATAAAGTATTAAATTACAGTTCTACTACTTTCTGCAGTGAAATTTCTTATTAAATTTTAAAAATGATTAGCACATGGGATAAAAGCCACACTTGAGCTATGTTCTGTAATACATGCTTACAAACCTGAGTACTTTCCTGATGTATGAAAAACATTATCAAATTATTGTCCTCAACAGTTTATAATATTGACTCCTAATTTTATTAACATTTGCAAAACTTCCTATTCTAAACATGAAGATGTGTTTATTTATGATAATGAATTCCACAAATCGTTCCATTAAATTACAACAGGATGAAACATATCCAATAACAAAAGTTACTTGATCAACATGTGAAACATCATGACTGGAATCAACAAATATAATATAATAAGTTGCACATTTGATTTCTTTAATTATGTCCACTCTTACTTGTTTTCCACTAAGAGCTACAAATTTGTCACAAATATGAGATAAATAGTTTGCATTTCTCATCCTCAGTTTGCATATTTTTGTATATGTAACTTCAAAAACTAATTGTATTCACTTACATATTTCAAGCAAGTTAAATAATTTCCTATTGAAATAATTAATTTCATCGTGACCCCTTAATCCTAATTTTAAGTGACTCAACAATTTTATTGTTGATGCTATTTTCTTTCACACTTCTCTCCAGTAACATTCTTCTTTTTTCTTTTTTTTAATAACTGAATATCAGTTGTACTGAATTTTGTTAGTCTTTTATATATTGTACACATGACTGATATGTGTTCTTTTGAATCATTGTGGAGTCCAATAAAATAATGGTTATGGATCTCCAATTTTGTAAACCAGTTATCAATTTACATTTTATTGTTGAAAAGACTTTGCAAGGGTAGCAGTAAACACTTTTGCTTGTTTTCAAAATATCAGCCAATTTCTCTTTTCCATAATTCCATTTGATTTCTTTCTGTAGAAATGATCATAAGAATATCTTCTGTAATACACTTCATCACTGTCTTTATATACTGGTTTTAAATTCTCTATATTCCTAAAATTTATTGGTTATTAAAAATATGAGCAACAATAGGATCTGTCAATACTGTTGGCCAAAAATCTATATCATTTATTACTTTGATATTTACATCGAAGCAACTTTCTGGACGATCTCTACCTTTTGCATTTTTGCAATGCTTTTCTTCAGTAACAATTTCAACCTCCTGATTCTTTACTTGTTCTTCTTCTTTCTTATCTTTAGAAGAAGTTTCAAATGTAAGCAATTCATAATTATCTGATGTAGATGTTGATGACAAGTCTGTCTCAGCATTAACTTTTAAAAAATTATGCAATAAATTTCTTTGGCTTTCAGCAATTTTCAGGATTTTTTACCTTTTCACTTTGATGTATCATTTTTTTTGCTGTAAAAAAAATATTTTTTTAGTAAAATACTTTAAAAGCTTTTAGTCTTGCAAACAATGTCTAGTAAAAATTTTTTTTAAAGATAATGTTGTTAAGATGTTAACAAAGAAAATTCATTTTTACCTGTATAGAATCAATATATAATTTAGAAAAAACTCTCAGGAGATCAGTTTCAGGAAAACATTACAATTTATTTACAATAATTTTTTTAAAAGCAGAATATTTATTTTTAAATCAAATTATTATTTTGGGAGGAGTCAAATTTTTTGTGTAATTTAAAACAAGTATATTTATTTAATTTGGACTTATTTATGCTACACTAATTTCAATCCCTGATGTCTAATTAAAAGTAAGAATCTCACCATAACTTAAATAAATTTCTCTCAAAAGCTTAAACAATACCACATTATAGAAGAGTTGATTGTATACAAAAACATTTAATTTCCCTCAAATCCTAATGAAAAGACAGTTTAGAATGTTTGGGTCCATTTGTATTCTGGGACCTTACATGGCTGCTTAGTATGCATAATCCACCTCTGTTAAAATCTGAATGTTGTTTTTTTCTTCCATATAAAGTAGTGTATAGAAAACGAATGTAACATCATTTTATTATTTATTGTTGTTTGATAATTATTTGAGCTATAAATATACATTGTTTTAACTCCTAATTCGGTTTGAATTCCCTCTCTCCATATCATATAAAATTTGAAGAGAAAATTTATTAAGTATAATGTTTATGTTTGAAATATTCATTATGTGATAACCTAAATTAGAAGAGTTTTCTTCTTTGTTTGAGCTAGCTGTAGAATCAAATGCTAGGAGCATTTCAAATCCTTTTTGTTAATAATGCAGTTAATTCTCTGAGTGTCACCTGGAATTTTATACCTAGTGTAGGTTAAAAGTATTCACATGTGAAGTATTTTGCTTCTAACAGTTTTAGAGTGGTGTAATAGACTTGAATTTTGGACAGTGTCTGTATATACATAGTCAATTTTCATCTGACCATTATTATTGTTAATATGGAAAAATATTGATTATATTTTTTTTTCTGCTTGTGTAATGGTTTGGTTAAAAATTTATTAGAAAGTAAAGAAAATGGGCATTCTATTATAACTGGACCCTAACATGACTGTTATAATTGGCATCAATTGGGATGGCCCAAATGAACATTAATCTAATTGTTGGAGTTTCCAAATGTACAGTTATATTTAATTGTCTTACCAATTAGTTGCACATAAATCATACACATAAAACATAATTTTATATAATCCACTTTAAAAGCATATGAGCACAAAAATGACTTTACATATCAGATAAAGTTAAATAATATAAAAACACATGAAGGTTAATAATTTAATGAAATGTGGGAATGGAGAAGTGGAATGATGAAAAATAATAATTTGTGTTATAGAATAATAATTGAAAAAAAATATTTGTGCATACAATTTAAAAAAAGGCAAGTATAAGTAATTCAAATGGGCAAATTAGTAAATATAGAAATCAGGCAGATAATGTTAGGAAGGGATTATGGTGTGTAAAATCTGATGAGCACCCACATTAAATACAAGAATAAATTAAATACATTAGAAAAATGTATAATAGATTATTTAAAAAAGAGATCAACTATCAAATAGTAAAATGATAGCAATATTTAACAAGAAAGTTTTACTTTTATCATTTAAGAATAAAAAAATTAAAGAGTATAAAAGATTTTGAAAACAGAAACAGAAATTTAAAACTCAAGATGAAAAATTTGTAAATATTTTGAGCATGGAAGAGTGAAATAAAATTAAGAAACAAAGACTCAAATAAGCAAGAAAATAATGATATAATAATGATGATTAAAATGTTCAAAGAATCTAAAGACCATAATGAGACAGTCAAAAATCTTCAAAAACAAAATAAAAAAACAGCTGAAAAGCTTAAAGAGCAAAAATAATGAAACAAATGCAAAATTCGAAAACCATGTTCAAATGATTAAAAATTTAAAGGAACAAATTAAAATTGGCTATAAAAAAATGAAAGAAGACATTACGAAAAAAATATGTGGAAGTCTATATCAAGAAGAACAGGAAACAAAAATTGAGTTCCTACAGATAGATGTAACTTAGAATAAATTAGAAAATAAAAAGATAATAAAAAATATCTGGACAGCAATTAATAAATTAGCAGATAAAATTGATAAAATAGATTTAAATAACAATAGGAAAAACCAAAATATTTAAATAAGTTTGTAAGGCAAGCTAAAAGAAAACCAATATAGATTTTTATAATTATAGTCAGAAGAACATTAATGTGAACATGCACCTACTAAATTATTTGCCTGCAATTCTCAAACAATTTTAAAGATACATATATTTTTAAAATATGTAAGTAAAATTTCCACTGAATGGATTGATAGGTTGGAAAAATATTTTTTTATAAAAATTTACAAGTGTCCCTATATCAAAGTTTATTAGTATGGCAATAAGATGTTTGTCGTTATGCACAATGCCTCATTTCTGAAATTACTTAGAAAACAAAAAGATAAAAACTGCCAGATAAAAATAAAGAATATTAATCAGATGAGCTGCCAGGTATAGACTTATGAATAATGTCCCTGGATTTTGTTAATGAAAAGACAATTAAGATAAAAAAAATTATAATGAGTGAAAATTTTTTTTAATCATCTCAGTAAGAAAAATCAAACAATAAAAGTTAATAGAAGTTAGAAAAAGTGACAAAAATTATACTAGTAATAAGTGAGCCTTGATAAAGTGTACAAATAAAAACTTTAGAAAACAAGAAACTGTTAATCCCTGAATTATATCAATAAAAATTAATAAATAACACAGTTCATAAATCTATGTTTTTAACACAGTGGAGCATGACTAAATAAAAAAAGTGTTTTAGTTGAAAATTAAAAGAACAAAATTAAATGTGTGAAATGTAACCACATAAATATTAGATTTGAATGGAAAAAATAATCCCATTCTTTAAAGAATAACTCAACCAATAGCCAATAACAAAATCATAGATTATGAGATCTGTGTATGATATATAAGTAAATAAGAATTTCAGATTTATTTCATGCTTGATTAAGTCTTTTTATGGAGACATTTATCTGCATGTGATATAACAAGTCATTAAGTTGGATACAACTCTTCAAACAGTTGCTCTTTGAGAGACTCCCTTCTTTTGAAACATATCTATTAGATAATTATAAAATGTTTTTTTAAATTAAATAAAACATTTAGAATTAATATCAGTCAAAGACTAAAAAATTAAATTAAAGCATATCCCTCCTAAATTGGGAGGGGTGCAATGTAACAATTATGTAAAAAATACATATTACATTAAAAATATTTAAACATATCTTAAAAATATTCAGAAATTAATAATATATATATATATATTTAAAAAATAAAAAGGGTTATTAAGTAGTTAGTATAATAAGTACAAAGGGGAAGCATTTAATAATAAGGAACCAAATGCTGGCTTGGAATTAGAAAAAAAAAGAAAATAAACCCTAATCAAATTATCTTACATTTGATTTTAACAAAAAAACATAATATATAAAAATATATTAACTTAAGATTTCAATAGATTTTTTATTTGAAAAAAAATGTTTATCTTTTTTTAACAAAAATGCAATATCACATGACCTACTCAAATCAATTGTATTCAATAAGCTAACGTATTCTTTAAAAAAAAAATGAAATGCAAAGTTATCTAATTAATTATAAAATAATTTTTATCTAGTGAATTTTAAGAAACGAATGTTTTATTGAAAATCAGTAAGCCAGTCAACTGATTGGATAATTAATACTCTGAATAAAAGAAAATTATAATTATTGTTAAAAACTGTAAATGATATGCACAAACCTAGACAATGGTTTGTCAGTGGTATTTAAGCTAATAACTTGTTATTAGTTCAATTATTAAAATTATTGAAGTGATTTGGACTCTTCAAGCTATTCAGCTGGTGTTTAGTTTTCTGTGTGGTCTCTTTCATTATGAATGTCTAGTTTGTTTTAGTGATGTGTAGAAATTTCTCCAGATACCCTAACATCACCATGCCCTGCTAGACTCACAAATAGAATGTAAAGTTGGTTTTGCTTTCCAGTTCCTACATATTAGATAGATTAAGATGTGAAAAAAATCTTGAACCTTTCATTGCTGGGACATGCACCCAATCTTTATCCAATACTACTGATGACAAATGAAATGTAGATATACACCTCTCTTGGAAAAAAGCTACAACCTGCTATGAAAACTGAGAACCAATTCATGAACTCTCGAAACTGCCAAGAAGATAGTGGTGATCATTCCAAAAATGAATAGCCAAAACCTAGATTACTGTTTGCAAAAATAAAAGTGTAGATGTTAATCTGAAATATGAGGAGTAGGATTTATATTTTTATAAAAATTATTAAAACTAGAAATATGCAAACTCATACATGTTAATTTAAATTGCAATTAACTATGTTCCAATAACTGCAATTAGTTCAATTTTATTTTATTGTTATAATTTAAACAGTAACACAGATCTGTGTTGAGAACCACAATTTTCATTACACACAAGTGAGTAAGCTTCAGTTTGCAGATTATTAGATTGTGTGTTTGGGTGACAGATTATATGTGCTTAAATGTGACAGTCCTCCTTGTATTTATTTTACATTGTTTTCATTGTTAGTGATGATTTCTTCATTTATTCCAGCATTATTAATTAATTTTAATCAATTTTTTGCACCAAGATATATCTCAAAATTATGCCCACTTTTCTCTACAATTTTGTAATTTAACCAAATGTATTATGTTCGAGTTCATATAAAAAATCTAAAATAAACTAATAAAGATTTTAAAACATCTATGATTCTGGCAGCAATCTGATAATATCTGGCTTAGTGTTTTTAAAGACTTTCATTTTATTTTTTTTATTTACTAGTTCAT
>JAQFVV010014463.1:0-35893 GCA_028023455.1 Epiperipatus broadwayi
TGGTTGTAGATAACCATGCATAGTTTTCAGGGTTAAAAATGAGCTCACAGCCTTTGATTATTAGTTGATCTTGTGGTCCATTCTCCCTGATCGGTCACAGCTTTTCTGGTATACATCTTCAGGCACGATGTCTTCAGAAGCTCCGGTTCACTCCCACCATGCTGAATTACTTCAGTGTAGAGCAGTCTTGGATATATTATTGTTATCCACGACCAACTAGAGAAACCAACAAACAGAACGTTCTTCCAACGAATCCCTCCTTTTTATACCAGAGGTTCAGTTTTCCAACTTCTGCACATATCTTTTGTTTGTCAAAATATACGTTGATAATCTTATATATTCTTTATAAAATTTATGTAACAAAGTCTTTATTTTTTCAGCAAAATTCTGCCATCTTTAATTAGTTGAAGTATTTTTACTTTCTCTTATCTAGATTGGTAATTTATGTTTTTGTTCTCTCCAATTCTACTTTTTATTTCTAATTACATTAAAAAATACAAAAAAAATAATTTAACTTTCACTGTAATGTTATTTTTTTTAAAAAAATTAGTCAAAAAAAAAAAATGTTAAATTTACTTTTTATTTTTTAGCTTTTACCAAATGCCAATATATTTGCAACGTATATAAAAATAAAACGTTACAATATATATATATACACCACATTTATTTTATAATATCAGAAGAGGGCTAATAACATTTTATTGCTGATTGGTTTTGGCTGACAAATTAACAAACTTTTACATTGCTTGTCAAAAACCGCATCAAAACAAATTAAAGAAAATAACCAAGTTGTATAAACAAAGACTACTTATTTTGTACTAAATTCCTTAATAAATTCCTATAATATTGTTATTTTAAATAAGCTTAGTTTGTCATCACTCCCAATCTCTAAGGTTAATTAATCTATTTATTTAAATATTTCCTTGATTTAAATTCACTTCTTTATAATGTTGCCATAAAGAATTATCATTATTACGATTCAAACCATTAGTAATCAATCAAATCATATCTGTACCTTCTGCAATCATCAGAATCCATTAAATCATTAAATTTTCATATAAAACCTTTTATTATTTTAAGTCTCTATGTGAACCATGACCTCCAGCTGGAATGGAATAAAACCAAGCACTGCTAGTGTCATTACAAACGTTATCCATTAGTCAGACAGAGAATAGTTTAGGCAAGTAGGTCAGGATTCATCCTTGTCCTGACATATGTATCTTATTGCATGGTTGGATTCAAGGTACTTTTGATTGGATTATGGTCTTGTTGAAAGAATACACGATTTTGACTGACACAGAGGCTACAATATGTTCAGTATTGATATAAGATAACAAAGTTTTTGAAAGAAAAGAAGGATTTTTACTTTGCTGATATTAAAATAAAGTTTCTGAATTTTTTTAATTGGTAATATCAATATAATGAAACATAATAATTCTATTGTAAATTAGTTTTAAAAGTTTATTATTAGGTATAAAGCCATTATGTTTCTTCAAGTACATTTATGGATTTTAGAGAAATTTTAATAATATGAACTTTACTAGCAAAAGAGAATTGTGACTAATTTAAAATCCCATTTCAATTTAATTGCTAACTAGTATAATTTCACTATTTGAAAATATTATTTGGAGTCAGAGGTTTGGATTCCTGATTTTTTATAATATACTAAAGTTTGGTATTTATAATATTTTTAATAAATTAAAGATAGGTCAAAATTTAATGAATTTTACATAAATGTGCTATTACTATTGGCAAACATCTATTTTTAAATGAAATTAATGGGTTTATATTGTAAATAATATTTATTAATATATGTATTAAGTTATATTTATAGAGTGCATGCACACAATACCTTAAATTTCATTTACACTTGTATATTTTATGTAATATATAATTAATAGATAATTACTGTTTTATTTAATAAACCTAATTATTACAGATAAATAAGACTATTATAATTCTATATAAAATTATGATACAATCATTTCAACTGATAGTCTATTCTTTAATAATTATTATTAATACATTATTAATATATTACTTAGTATTACACTATTAAAATATTTTGAAATAATATTAAGCTAACTAAATAATATACTTATTTCTTTTTCTATGCATATTGTAGTATAATTTTCAATTCCATTGTACATACTTTTCGTATTTGATAATTTATTTTTTTATTGTAAATGTTATCATCATCCAACTATTATCAATCTACTGCAGGATAGTCTTTCCCTGGTTCATTTCATATTTTTCTGATCTCAGCTTCCTCTTTTCTACATCACCTGCACACTTTTTTATTTAATCCATCCATCTCATATATGTTGTCTTTTTCTGGAACTTTTACAATCTTTTTGAATCCAGTTTAAGATTTTAATTGTCCTACTATTAGCATCTCTTCTACCAATATGTCCCTTAACTCCACTTTAGTATTTTAATCTTCTCTAACCCATATATTGTGTTTTGATCTCTTCTTGTTATTCACAACATACATCTCCCCATACTTCTTTGAGTGGTCTGAAGTCTCTGTATTGCTCTTTTATTAATTGTTCAAGTTTCAGATCAATAAGTAAGAACTGGTAAAACATATTTATTAAATTCTTCCTTTTCAAACACAAAGGTATATTTCTTTTTAGTATCAAGTTATTTCTATAAAAAGTACTCCAGCCAAGTTTAATTCTTTGATTTATTTCATCCATTACGTTTCCATCTGTATTAATAGTCTGATCAAAATATTTGAAGCTGTCAACTTCTTCTAACTCATCAAAATCAATCTTTATTTTCATATTTTTTGAAAATCCCATTAAACATTACTTTAGTCTTTTTAACATTTATCTTTAGTCCTACTTTCCTACTTTCATGTGATAACTCCTACAACATTTTCTGCAGGTCTAAACAATTATTTGCAAAAACAATTATATCATCTGCAAAATTTAAATGACTTACAAAATCTCCATTTACTTTCACTCCTTTAGCTTCTCATTTTAATCCACAAAATACTTCTTGCAGCACTTCTATAAAAGGTTTTGGAGATATGGAGTCACACTGTCTTACACCCCTTTTCCTTGTATCATTATGTACTGTAATTTTTGCTGTTGCATTTTTATAAATATTCTTTAAAATATGACAATATCCTTGTTCGATACCCTGATGATTCAATGCTTTAATCACTGAAGAAATAATATTTGTAGAAATCAAATGCCCTTTCATAATCCACAAATCCAAAGCATAATGGTGACTCATATTCATTTGTCCTTTTTGTAACTTCTCTTAATACCTGGATATGATCTACTGTACTAAAATCTTTAATAAATCCAGTTTGTTCTCTTGGTTGGTGAAAATCTTTTGTTCCCTGTAGATGAGTTGTAATTATCTTGGTAAAAATTTTGTATAAAGCTGATAACAGGATGATAGTTCTGTAATTTCTAATATCTTTTTTAACACCTTTATTAAATATTAATGTTAATACTGAAGTGGTAAATCTGTAGTACATATTTAACTTAACTGCCTGATGACATTACATACCTTTAAAAGTAGGGTTTGATCCAGTTTATATGTTTATTTGAAATCCAGGAAAGATAAGCACACATATACACGTATCACTTCCACCCTGTTTATTCAAAATAGTTATGTGTAACCAGTTGAATTATTATTTTACAGCTTAAGTATATTTTATTTCCAAGCTTGTAAATTCCCTTCACTTAGATAATTGTGTATGTGCATATATGTATTACATGTTATAAGATAAATACAATTAATGAAGATGCAAACCCTGTGCCAGAAAATTCTAAAAAATATTATTACAATTTAAAAATGTCATTCTCATTTAACTATTTCAAGTCAAACCAAAAATCATATTCTTAAAGTTATTTGAAATTTTAAAAATATGTTTAAATAATGCTTTCTGGAATGTATTTGTTTACATCTTCCAATGTTGCCAAATTTCAAGTATAGGAGGAGCAGAAGTTCTAGGAACACGCAAAAGAAGTTCAAATCACTCTTCTTGTGTGTTCGTTTAGAAAATGGAAGCAAAATGAAATGTGAGTAGAAGGAATTTGCTTTCCCTGATCTTAAATCACCTTTGTCCTGCCTTCCTGCTATGCCATCGTTACTTGAGAACTGTTATGTTTAACTGTAAAAGAATATTGGAAGATGCCTATTGTTATTTTATTAATATTGTGCCTTGCTAAACTTCGTATATGTTATTATAAGTGGCAACAGAATGAACTCTTAATTCACTTCACAATTTCTTAAATCTTAATTGTAATCATAATGTAATTTTTATTTATTTGGTAACCAGCTATAAACAAATTATAATTAGAATTTGTGATTTTCTCTCTTAAGTTTTTAAAATATTTGATTTCTATCAAACGCTAGCACAGGGTGTGTACTTTAAATCTATCACTAGTTTTAAAGTTTCACACTTTGTTATCTTTCATGCGGCAAAACTTATTTTAAACTATGTATTTTATTAAATTAGTTTTAGTATGCTAATGTTTCAATCTAGCGAACTTATATTATTTCAACGATCATTCCGATATTTTTGGAATATTTAAATAGTTAAACGTAAAATTTCTTATCGAACGCTGTTTGCTCAGTTAAATATTTTGAAATATATGCTTAATGGCAGATTGTTTAAAAATCATATTATGGGATAAGATAAACCTTTTGTTGTTGTCACTATCGATATTTAAATGCATTTTATGTTCTTTTAATAAATTTGATTATTAATATATTTTAATAACTATTTATTACTTATACGCCATTAACAGTTAAATTGATTATAATATATTGTCCTTTAAGAATACTTGGGGGGCTTGTTAAATAGGAAAATAATATTTTTCCCTCTTCTATATTTGACATCTAATTTATTAAAGTTATACGTATGATGCTGAGTGGGTTATTATTTTATCATGGCGTTATGCATGATATTATTGCTTTATTTAAGCTTAGATTATTTCATTAGTCATTTAAGACTTAAACCATATTCGCGTTGCTTACTTATGATAGCATTTTAAAGAATTTATATTTTGTTTTATCATATTTATTCATCCAGACTTCAGGATTTTCTTTCACGCTAACCCCTAAATCTGAATAAGATACTGATATATCCAATCTCCGGACAACTTTTAGAGTATTAAAGATCTAATATGTGAAGCGTTGGCAATTGCACCATGGAATCCTTACCACTCATATTTTTGAATACTGCCCTTGTGATAAATACCAAGTAGAATCATATATATGATATAGCCTTTCAGTCCAAAGACAGTATATCTTCTCCATTTAAATGCTGTCATTATAGTTAGCAGTGCAAGTTCTTTCATGTGTAGTTTTCATATTGTCTATAAGACATGGCATAGTGATGTTTGTAAACCACTCATTTAATAATTAGTCAAATATTTTAGGATTGTCACAGTAAGGCTATTAGTCTAATCCATTTTTCATTTGTACTGGCCCAGATATGCTTATGAACAATAAATTACTTATCTGTTATATCAAGAGTAAATCCCTCTCTTTGGAGATGAATTTATAAACGTCCTTATCATTACTTAAAATAATGAGTCATAGCATTGATAACATTAATATATTATTGTTTATAGCTCATTAGCATACTAAATCAGTTGCCTATATGCAAAGTAATAACCACCTTAAATCTGTGCTATGTTTCTGATGTAATTTAAAATTGTTTATGTTCATTGAATTATTATATTGATAATTACTTATGTGTTTGTGTCTTACTTAATCTCACTCATTGAATTCAATTTAGTCTTTATAGTAGTGTTAGTAATATTTAGAAGTTATAACTGATTATTTTAAATGGTCATTTATCTCTGGGTTGTTCTGTCTTTGTTCATTCTGGATGGATACTATATAAATTTTATGTTTCTTTTGCAATGCTAGCTGTGTGCAATTCATTTAAATTTATAGAGTGCCTTTTCACATAAGATATTTATTTGAGTTAAGATTTGATATTATTTATTTACATTATGCCCTGTACATCTCATGTTTCTCCGTTGTGTCTCTGGGACCAGAATGAATACAATTTCATCTGTTATCATCAGAAGTGTTGTTTATAATGTTATAGTTTTAGAGAAGATCAAATAGGGCAGAAATCTTGATTGCTCCTGACCTGTGTATCTCATGCATGAATGGATTTAGAGGTACTTTTGCTTAGATTCTAAACCTTGTTAAATGAACATACAATTCTGACCGGTACAATATTGCATTCTTCTTATCATCTGGTACACCTTTATCATTTAAACATTTGGTATATAACTTTGCTAAAAAAAATTATATTTCTTCACCTGCTTCTTTTAATATATCAATTGAAATTCCATCATTACCTGGAACCTTTTCTTTCTTCATAAATTTAATTGCATGTATCACTTCTTCATTTAAAATTCTGGACAATTTAAGAAGATATGATATATGAGATACTTGTTCTTTTTTACATCATAATTATTGATTGAAATTTTCTACACGTTCTTCTACCCATTACATGATACCATCTCTCTTTTTTAGTAATAATTTCATCTTTTTGTCTTATGTCAGATATAAATTTCTTACCAATACCAAAATGTCATTTTACACTCTTGAGACTTTTATTTCATTCTACAGCTTTCCTTGCTAGTTCACAGTTATACTTTCTTATATTATTTTTAACTCTTTTCCACACCAATTTACAAAATTTGATATATTCAATTCTTTTTAGTGCATCATTTTTGTGTATCTTCATATTCCTTCTTTTCTTTATAAATTCTCTAGTCTCAGAAGAAATTTTACTGGAAAATTTCTGCTTTTTCTACCAGCTATTTTTGTTGCAGTTTTTAAAATTCTATCAGTTATTTTCATATTAATTTCATTCAAATCTGAATCATGTTCAAAATCTACTAATACTTGAAATAGATTTCTAAGTTCCAATTTAAATTCATTGGAATGTTTCTGAAGATTAGGAATAACAACTGTAAATATTGTTTTTTCTTAATAATTTTTGTTTTTCTAGTTTTGAATTAACATGCATCTTACATCTTACTAATTGATGATCACTTTCTGTGTTAAATTTATTAAGAACATTAAAATCTTGAAATATGTATTTTCTATTAGTCAAAATATAATCCAAATCTACTGTACCTTTATTTGGATGCTTCCATGTCCATTTTATTTTACCATTTTTCTTAAGAAAAGAATTCATAATATAAAATTTTTCATTTTCTGCAAACTCCACAAGTTTATGTCCTCTCTCCTTTCTATTACCACAACGAAAATTACTTACAGTACTAACATCTTTTTGTTTACCAATTCTAGCATAAAAGTCTCCCATAACAATTTTACATTGTTGTTTACTCTGATTCAAAAGCCTTTTGTCCATCCATATAACAATCTTCTACTACTTCATCACTATGAGAACTTGTTGGGGCATCAACCTGAAATATCTGCATTTGGTATCTGCTATTAAGTTGTATAACTAATCTTGCCACTCTGTCCAATACACCAGCAATCTCCACAATGTTGTCCTTCCACTTTTTATTTATAATGAATCCTACTCCACTTGTATTTCCAATATTTGTGATTTTATAGTAGAGTACATATCCACTTTTTAAATCAATTGTCTCTTCACTTTTCGACGCTCTTCACAAAGTTCAACAATGTCCCATTTAATATAAGATAGTTTTTCTTCTAATTCTTGCAAACTTCCTTTACTTGAAAATGATATACAGTTGTAAGTACCTAAATAACAAAATCATCATCAAATGGCAGCATGGGTCCACAATCAGGGAGTTCTTAGCACCCTCCACTTTCGGCCACCAACCACTGCCTTGGTTGATGACTTTAAAGCTTCCTGACTAATGCGAGTTGTTAAATATATACATACTTAAGTATTTAGTTTTTTATCATAGCAAGTTGTTTTAATATTTTCTGCTACTAACTAAATTAAATTTTATATATATGAATGTTTCCTTTAAATCTATACATCTGTATAATGTTGTCTAAATTTCTCTGGGAAATTGAGTATATACAAAAAAGTTTTTCTATATGATTACAATCCAGAACTATCAGATGAATACGAATTATCATTAAAAGAATATGTTGTGTGTGAACTTTTATTTATGCATGATATAAAAATATTGTTTACTTTTAATGTAGAATAAAATGCACAATCAGCCAATCAAAGGATTAGACTAACAATTTGGAAGAGTAATGATTGGATATAGTTTTAGTTTGGAAAGGAACTATATTAGTTAATGTGAGCATGACAATTTGATAGATAATGTTGAAAATGGGTTTCATATACTTCTATGATGTAATTATAAAAGTATGATTTACAAATAATTTTTATGTTGAATTTGATTCTGAAAGAATTTAACTGAAGTAGATTTTATTCCCTATTTTACAGATAATAAAATACTATAGAAATATTTGTTTATATTTACAATGTAATGGATAAGTGACATTTTAAAATATATATATATGTTTGTGCGTATATGTAAAAATAAAATAACCATTACACTTTCAGACTTGTCGCATTACAAATGATTTTTTTTTTTTTTTTTTTGCAGTTTTCCATGTTTGCGTTACCTTTCAGCTAAAAATCTCTAGATATTAATTTGCTAATCAATAATTAATCAGTTTCTAATTTTCTGCTTTTATCCACTTCTGATTTGAATCCCAGCCCATAAATATTGTTTGTGTGGTAATTTTTTATCTTTAATATTTTATTAGATTTTTCAAGAAATGTTCTGTTATATATATATTGTAACAAAATAAATATGACGGTATGCTCTTTTTTTAACGCCCATAGATTTCGGAGCCATTTCTAACAGAATAAATAATAGTGGAAATGGAAAATAAAAACGTAAAAATAATCTGAATGAAACTATAGGCCAATCATTGGTCTCCGTTTGTAACTGTATACAAATATGAGGCATACTATATCCCTAGTCATAGACTAATTATTGATCACCATTTACAACAGAATAAAAAGTATGAACCAATGGATAACAGCCCCAATTTAATAATACCCGTAAATTATAATGTTATTTGTAACACAATGAAAGTAATAAACTTTAACAAAATTGAATATGAATTCGTGAATAAACTCATGAATTCAACAGCATTTAGAATGAATAGATAACAAGCAAAATCATTACTTTCAGCTACGCCAAAAAAAGAGCATTTTTTTCTTTGCAATAGATTAAAGATAAAACAATTAAACCAAATATTATTATGTTATAAATGATGATCTATGCCTATTAAATAATCCATTTATAATAAAATTAATGACGAAAATTCAATCAAATAAATCTTAATATTCGTTATGAATCAAAACACTGTTTATAAACTTATACCAAAAATCAACTGTTATTTATATTTAAATAAAATAATTCATGGAAAGGATGAAATAATAATTTTAATATGCCCTGCAAATCTAAAATATCAATGATATCTAAACAAATATATGACTCACTAATTGATTTTTAATTATAACTAAATAAAATAAAATAATGCTGACTCAGCCAAAGTATTTTACTAATACCAATCAATATGCTCTTATTAATTAAGTCAATTATAATAAACTAAATACTCAATAATAATACAAATCAATTAACTTAACATATCTGTCCAATTTCACCAACTATAAGATAAAATCATCTGATTAGATAACATTAGAAGATACAATACCCAATCACATCAATATATAAAATAAATGACAGATTCCCACTTCATGCTAATTCCAACACAATTGACAAATCATATATAATTACTCATCAGTTTTAAAAAGGTAAGTTATTAAAGATTTAGATTATAACTATCCATGCATATGAAAGATTGTAGGTGTTTATTATAATTAAATATTAATATTAAAATTTATTATTTAAACTGAATTTATGATGTAAATCAATTGAAGTACATCTTTGGATGCCTAAAGACTTCACACCCTCTAAATCAAATTCTCCATGCACACACAAATTTTCAGAATTTTCATTTCTTTAGCATAATTATGACTTATGTAAATTTGAAACTTCTCACAAAACTGACCCTGAACAATATCTAAAAATCCTTATTAACATTGGATTTAAATACAGCCATCTTATAAGAAAGGTAAAACAATTTTACCAGAAATTAAATTACAACTGTCTCCAAGTTGACAGACTATCGCTTCTTCTATGTATCCATTTCCTTACTAAGAACTTTATTAACTGTTGTTTTTTTCGAACTAAGTTTTCATACCCCCCACCTCTTAAACTTAATACATTTAATTAATAATTTAAAAACCCAACTACCCTCTGAACAAATTTCTCACACAATGTACATGATCCCATGCCCCCAAACTGCTTGCAGTATTATCTACCACGGTAATTCTCATTCATCTCTCTCCACCCATGTTTCTCAACCCTGCTATCTATATAAAGGAGCTCTTAATAAACCCAAATACAATTCCATCTTTTTAGAATGCCAATGTCTTCTGCTTCGATCACATATTGAATTCTATGATTCTAAATGCAATTAAAGAAGCATGGTTTATGGCTAACAACACCTGTGCTATAAACTGAAAGGAAGCATACTATTCTTCTCCAAAAATTAACTTTTTAATTCATTTTGTATATATTTAAATATTTATTGCATATTTTTTATTTATTTAAATATTCATTGCATAAATATTCTACCTTGCTCCCACAACCCATTTTCTATGATTACAAAAAGATAAAAAATTTTGAAAGTACTCAGCCAATTTGTACTAAGCTTCACTATCATCTGTATTTCAGCCCATTTAGATATATTACTTGTTTAATTGGAAAGTCTGAGTATCTTATCAGTAAAACTGAAATTAACAAAAAATATTTAAATAATGATAATTAATGTAACATGATTATTAATTAATACCAAAATATTACTCTAATTAGTAATATCAAACAATAATGATAAAATACTATATTTACTTTTATTTAATTTTGAAGCCGAATGCAATACTAAACTTAAACAAATAATTTTAAATCTATATTGTAGTGACAACCAGTGTAAGACAGTGTAATCAATAGATGCAAGAAGGGTTGTGCATGATATCTCTATTTATTGTCTACTCATCCAATATTTCCAACGAATTTCTAGATTGTGGCTTTAATCAGTGAAGATACTTGTATCTGAAAGGACTGCACCTAGATCTCTAGGATCTAATACATCCCCCCAGCAACTACTTTTTATTTTTTAGTCAACTATAAAATTATGAGTTTAAAATGAAAACACAATAATATTTTGAAATTTAAACACATTTGCTTGTATAGTCATATATACAGATCTGAAACCATTTCAGAAATCTATATATTTTGGTATGTTTGGTTTGTTAATGATCATTATCCTATGAACAGGATTACTATTGAAGCACTAAACACCACTAGATCATTATTTTTTTTTGCTTACACAAGCTGCTAAAACAGGTAAAGCTCTCCATACTGTAGTGCCACCCAGTGCAAGCCAGCATAATTATTGGATCAAGAATGTTTGGTATAGTGCTTTTAGATCCAAAACCACTCATTGAAAACTACAAGCTGGAACTAGTCTGTGGTTATTAAATAAGTAGGCACTATATAGGGATTTTATGCACAAAAAGAGCTTGCACTAGTCAGCCTTATGGTATGGAGAGTTTTTCTTGTTTTAACAGCTTGCCTAAACATAGAAAATAGTGATAATGTGATGTTTACTGGTGTATTTGTTTAATGTAAGTTTATATATGTTTAATTGATTAAAATTCTTCCTAAAAACATTTTAGGTTAGAAAAGAAATAAAAATAAATAAATTTATGCTTATTATATTTTATAGAAGAAAATATATTATTGCAGAATTTTTCTGATAAGTATTTGAAATGTAAACATTTGACAAATGAGATCACATTTATTTAAAATTAAAATTGCAGGGAGTGGGAAATGGCTCATTTAACAAAAATCAAATTGTAAGCAGAATGTCAAATTATTAAAACTTTTATCCAATTTTAAGGGTGTTATTAATTTAATTTTATTATTAGCTGATAATGTTGTTGCTGGAATAGTTTTTTCTAAGTGATGAAAGTTTATTCATAAAAAACAGATACAAATACAGTTAGAAAAAGGTTTACAATGGAAAGATTATGTGATAAATTGAAATTTCAGAAGCAACATGGTAATAGAGAAAGAATACATGTGAAAAGAGAATGGGCAGTGGAATGGGGAAATGGTGTGTAGTTCAGGCCAGTCCAAGATGCATGTCTTCATTGAGCAAGCACCACATGTGTCACAACATTTGAATGATTGAGTCCTATGGCAGAGGCTGAAAGAATGGGCATTGGAGGATTTCCCAAGTTCCTGTGAGGAGTGGTGGTGGGGCTAGTTTGGTATCTCTGGTTTTGATAGAGTGAATTAGGTTTAATAGCTTTTGTTTCACTGAGGTCAAAAATAATGGCATCACTGAGGTAAAAAATAATGGCACATCAAAGCAACAAGAGTGCATAGATGAAAAAAACTGGTAATCTAATCATTGCAAAAAACCCTGACTTCTATGGTTTCTTGGAGGTGAAGATGGAATTTCTGTGCAAGGAAAGGCAGGAGTTGATGACAATGTTTCAATCCAAGCAGAAAGGGACAATTAAATAAAAAGTTCTGGAGGGCTTCATTGTCAGCTTTACAGGGCTGGCATATGGGAGAGATCTTGGTGAAACCCTTATGGTTGACCAATAATTGATCTGTGGAAAGGGAGTGAAGATTGATTTTGAGGAAGGAAGCAAAGAATTTTGTCTCAAGGCACCATCTTTTGAATTTGCAGATTAATTGAGCATTGGTAAGTTTGAAAAATGTAGGGAACACAATGGAGAAGTCTGCGGTCTGATTAAAAACCTCCCAGTACTTTAGTTTACCACTGATGGATGGTATAACAAAGCCAGCCATTTGAAGGATGTTGGCAATGAGTGAGATTCATGACCTGGGCCTGCCACTGGGAGGAGGAGTGTTGATGGGTGTGATAATGATTTACACAAGTTGGCAGGAAATTGACTTAGGATTGTGAGGAGAATGTTATGAGATCTCTGAATCAGAAGAGTGTTGATGGAGTACAGGCCCAATGCATTGATGTTTTTAGAAAAACAAATTCTTTTTAAGCTGATGGCCACCATCTTTTTGCCCCAGAGAAAACAGGTGGATTTTTGTTATAAAGAAATGTGTAGGTAGAACAATGGAGAGGTAATGTGCTATTTTAGAAATACTAGAAGATTGAGGAGGGTGACTTTGCCATAAAGGGAGAGGTAGATTCCTATGATAGTTCTGAGGGTCGATGATATGCTTTGATACTGTGTGGTTTGGACCCATACTTTCATGTCTTTAGGAAACAGCATGAGGGGAAATCCAAGGAAGTAGTGTGGCTTGGCATTGAAGGTAAAAGGGATTTGTTTACCAGTTGATAGTTGCCAGACCACTGATTATCACTGCTAAATTCCAGCCGGTGTACCAGGTGAGAAACTGTTGAAGCCTGCGGATGAGATCAACTGAGGAAAGGAAGACAAACACATCATCTACATAAGCAAGGCATTTGATGCTTTTGCCCAGTGTAGAAAATAAGATGACAGGGAGGTCATTTTCCAGCCTGAGCAAGAGGGCATTCAAAAATGTGGTGAACAATAAAGTGTTCAGTGGAGAGCCCTTAGGGATGGATATGTTAGGTGTGAAGCCAGGGACAACTTTCCCATCTAGGATAACTAAAAATTTTCTGTTGGACAGGAGATTGTGAGGATGGACCAATGGCCTCTGGAATGTTCAGGTCCCAGAGAACACCAAGGAGCAGGTCAACTCCTGACAGAATTGAAGACTGCCTGGATGTTTAGTTGGACAGTGATGGGCTTGCCATTTTGAGACCACCTAAGATGTTCAGTGGCCATCTTAAAAACTGTGGCAACCCCAACAGTGGAGCACCCCTTACAAGCAAACTGTGAGACAGAAATGGCAGGGAGTATGAATCGTTCTAGTGACTCTTTGATGGTAGACTCAATAAGTTTTATGAACAGAGGGGACATCAAAATGGGCCTAAGACTCTTGATCTCAGTAGGTGGCCAATCTTTCTTAAGGAAAGGGACTAATGTTACCAGATAGAGACTTTCAATGATGTAAGCACCTGGTGCCAGCTTGATGATCATGTTGAGAGTAATGGGGATGGTGAACTGACTTAGGTGAAGGAAAAACTTGGGGATAGCATGAGGACCGGGGTGGACATGGTCAGAAAAGCTTTTCAGTTTGCTAAGTAGCATGACCTGGGTGATTCCAGGATCAGAGCTGACATTCAAGGTTGTTAGAATAGTAAAAGGTAGGGTGTCAACTTTGAGAAGCATATGCTTGTAATGGTTTTTCAAATGAAGGAGCAATTCTTGACCTATGTAAGATTTGTTGCCAGCCATGATGTATGAGGGGGTGGCTTGTTTTCTGTGGAAACCAAGAGACCACCTCAGGTAACTTTTGCTCCAACAATGCTGATTCCCCACATACCTCTGGGTGCATTTGATTGAGATGTGTTCGACCAAGGCCTTTTTAGCATTATGGTATTGAAGTTTCAGTTGGATGATGGTGCTAATATCTAATGACACACTTTCCTGATCATTCAGTTGTTCTGAAATATTGTCCATGGAAGCCAGCAACTTAAGTGGCCCTCAGGAATTACAGGTGTATTTGTGGATGGCAGCTTGCTGGATTTCCACAAATGTGAACCATGCAGAGATGGGCTCCATTTGAAGGATATTGATTTTATGAAGGTATATATAAATTTCTGAAAGCAATGCTATTGGTGTATTTTGTTTGTTGAGGAATCATATTGTTCTTCTGGGGCCAAGGTTTACTGGAGGGCCAGAGTTAATGTCAAGGGAAAGGTGTAATGCCTTGTGATCTGAAAAAGATATGGTGTGGAGATGGGCTGATTCAATCATGAAATGGTGATCAGGAGAATAGATTGTTAAGTCAATGAGGGTCTGATGCCTATGGGTGTAGAAGGTCTGGGAAAAAGCCATGGCCACACATCAATCCCCTGGAGAAGAGATGTGGATATTTGTTTATGAAATGAAAAGTTTACAAAAGAATGCATGTTAATATTAATGCTAATTGGTAAAAATAAAAATAAACTGTATAATGAATAGCCCCAATTTTTGACAATAATGAAAAAAGTACACATATTTCTATGTGCCTTGTTTTCCACATGTTTTTAATGGGAAGAAAATGAGACAGTTATTCAATTAAAAATATCAATAATTTGTAAAAAATCGTAGTCAATGAATACCAAAATTAAGCTAGAATTTAAAAAAAATTACATGATTTTTTATATATTCTAAACTTATCATAAGTTAAGGGAAAATAAGCAGGATATTCCAGGTATTACAGACATAAACATCTCATTATCACTATTTCTTATGCTTGTTCTTATCTGTTATTAAAATAGACAAAACTCTCTATATGCATTGCCACTCAGTGCAAGCCAGAGTATTCAATCAATGCCAGAAGGTTTATGCACAAAATTCCATCTAATGCCTACTCATTCAATAGCCCCAGACTAGTTTCTGGCTTGTGGTATTCATCAGTACCCTCCAAAAGCCATCTTTTATCTCTACTTAACTAAAAAACTATGAGACTTAAATGGAAAACACTATAATATTTTCAATCTAAGATCATCAGTTTATATTTTCATATAGGTCTGAACTCAGAAATTAGAGCATTATGCCTGTTTTATTACAGACCTACTAGTTCAGACTGTTATAGGCCTACTAGTTCAGACTGTATTGATGATAAATATTTGAAATGCAACCATTTTGATAAATTACACCATATTTGATTAAAACTAAAACTTTAGATAATTAAAAATGATTGATTTAATGAAAATCAAATTGAAGGTGACAAAATGTTTATGTGTTTTCTACAGAAATAACAAGTCAAGGGATATTTTTCAGAAATCTGGGATTCATTCATTTATCCATATAATTTTTCATTTGTATATCAAATTGATAAAAATAACTCTTATTATGTAGAACTATAAATAATACTTCTACAACTAATTTAAATAAAAGTAAGGGAAAAGCAGATTCTTCCAATCATAATAAATGCTAACATTCAAAAAATATGTTTATAGCTCACCCACAAACTTAAAACTCAATTTCTTTTGAATGTGAAAATAACTATTATGTTTAATGTAACAAAATTCACAGAAAGCAAAAAAAAAAAAATGATGAGAATAAAAATCTATTAAAGAACTCAATAATTGAAAACAAAAAGATAATAAACAAATTTTTGCTCAAAAAAATAGCATACTCTGTCTTCACTCTGACTGATGAAAATATATACTTTCATTAATCCAACACATTCTAAAATACATATTTAAATAATGAAAATGCATTTATTCTAGCTTTAAATGTTTAACAATTTTAATAAGTTTACACATTGATTTGTGAACCCATAGTCAAACATTTTTGACCTCAACTATTTTTACTCATTTTTTTTTATTTTGTGCTTTACATTATATAGAATTTTAAATATTCAAATGATATAGGCAAATACCATAAAACCAAAAAATATCTGCAATATAAACAAAGCGTTCATTTATGATTTTACTTTGAAGAAAATAATGTTAATAACATTTAAAAAATTTAGTTTCCCTGTTTATTTAAATTCTTAATACAAGACAATTTGCATTTAATTAATTTATTTCTTACCATCTATGCTAGGTTTACTTATTTTAATTTGTTACAATAATAACACTATTAAAATGCATATTCTTCATATAAATGCATGCATATAATATATAAAAATAAAATTATAGATGATATAAATTATAGATGATATATATTAATTATAAACAATTGTTGTTTCTTTAAAAATATCAGTTTATAACTTCCTTTTTCCCTCTTTTATTTAAAAAAAAGAATCATCAGCTTTTTTTTTCTTTTAAAAATATAAAGTAGATGAATTAAATCTTTAATCCTTGATTTTTAATCCCAGCAAAGTTATTTGCTGGTATTTTTAAAATGTCGGTTTTTTAAGGTAGCTACCAAAAAATTTCTTCAATAATATATATAAAATTGTCTGTGGACTGCTCCTTTCTTTTGTGTGTTTAAATTAAGCAAATTATTGATTTATTTTACTTTAAGTTATAATTTTATAAGTCTTTTTAAGGATTTTAATCTAACTCACCAGCATATACATTTGTAAGTGCTTCCCTGCATATTGATACATCAGCATACATATAATTATTTCTTCAGCAACTGATGTGGATTTTTGGTAAGCTTAGTTTTTGGTCCAGGTAAGGGTTGTTCTGCAGTCAATTCCACTTTGACTGAAATTTGTTAAGCTTCAGAATAGCAAGCTATTTTTAGAACACATTTATAGCTATAAATATCAACACAAAGAAGTGGGTCATTTTTTTTCCATGTGAATTCCAACTTCACCATTGAACTGTATAACATCAGCTTCTTGCATTTTTTAAACCTCATGGTAGCTCTGTATAACTCTGGAATCCTGCTCATGAAGCTATTTACTCTTCTACAGCTAACAACTTCTGCAGCTAACTACTTCTTAAAATATTTTAGCCAACATTACAACTAGCTATTAGCCAGCTGCTTCTCAAAATATAAAGCAGACTGAACTGATATTTTTATCAACCCCATTATAGAATCATTTGGAGGTGAATTTTTTATCTCTCTAATCCCTTTTGAAAACAAGTTTAAAAATTTTATTTAGATAGAGAAATTTACCAATTAATTAAAAGATTTCAAAAATACATAATAGAAATTTACAATTATCAGAAAAATGCTTGTTTTTAAATTTGAAAATCAGAATTACAACTAATATTTATTAGAACTTTTTAACTGTTTATTTATAACAAAATTTTATTTTAAATCCAGAATTATTTAATTCTTTTACTATGCTTATTTTATTTCAGGAAAATAGAAAATATCTACTAAAATTTTGTCTGTGTTTATTTTTTCTTTTCATTTATTTCATATATATATATATATATATATATATATATATATATATATATATATGTAAAATAAATAAAATATCCATTAATTAAAAACAATATTGTAATTATAATTGAAATAATATTTTTAACGGTTTACAAACAATTATAAATAATCTTTAAATCCACAGAAGTACTTTCGGTTACTTTCTAACCTGCCTCAACTGCCATTAATTTCAAAAACTAAAAGCGGAAGCAAACGTCATCAATTCAAATTCCACGAATCTCGTATTTTAATGTTAGAAGCTTGTCGATTTATTAAATGTGTTTTATTCCTGTTTATAAAAATTGCCTCTTTAATTTTTCTTTTACTATGGTTTCTCTCTTCGTGAAGAATTTTTACATTTTCAAAATTAAATTTAAATTTATATTTACATGTTTTTTCATGATTAAAGAAAACTGAAGAAGATATTAAATCACCATTATTTTTATTTTTTACATGCTTATATATGATTGTATGTTATCATATATAGGTTAATCTAGGTGCAACATTGAGAAAAGATTGAAGGAACATGAACTGTTATATAAGCATGTAAAAAATAAAAATAATGGTGATTTAATATCTTCTTCAGTTTTCTTCGATCATGAAAAAACATGTAAATATAAATTTAAATTTAATTTTGAAAATGTAAAAATTCTTCACGAAGAGAGAAACCATAGTAAAAGAAAAATTAAAGAGGCAATTTTTATAAACAGGAATAAAATGCATTTAATAAATCGACAAGCTTCTAACATTAAAATACGAGATTCGTGGAATTTGAATTGATGATGTTTGCTTCCGGTTTTAGTTTTTGAATTTAATGGCGGTTGAGGCAGGTTAGAAAGTAACCGAAAGTACTTCTGCGGATTTAAAGATTGTTTATAATTGTTTGTAAACCGTTAAAAATATTATTTCAATTATAATTATATATATATATAATTAAGTTCCAACCAATCACCACCTAAACATTCACAGTAAATATAGTAATCAATATTTGTCACTGCTGTCAAGGCAACCCTCTCACCTTTTATATATGAAGTTTAAATAAACCTCTTTAAACATGAAATAAAAATGTCACTGTAATACAGACTAATAAATAGTCAATTATAACATTACAAACTGTAGTCAAGTTGCAATCTCTAAGTGTTGATGTATATTCAATGGACCATTGGTAAGAATGGATTTTCATTCCTGCTATAAAAGGTGAGGCGGTTGCCTTGACAGTGAGAAATATTGATTATTATCTTTATTGTAAATGTTTATGTGATTAATAGTTGTATCTTATGGTTACTAATTATCCCATTTAGCTTTAAGCATTATTTCACTTATATATATATATATATATATATATATATATATATATATATATATATATATATATATATATATATATATATATATATATATATATATATATATATTGTAATGGGATATAACTATGTTACATTTAAATTTTGGTACTTAAATTTTTTTGTAGATATCTAATAATGAATTAAATGCACAGACATTCAAAATGCACAAATAAAAATTTAGTAATTTATTAATAAGTATCATTTAAATACTGAAAATAAAATAAGCTTAAAGAATTTATAGAATTGAAGCAAAGATTCTAATTTTAAAACAAAACAATAATAAAAATCTTTTAATCTTAAAAATAACAAAGAATTTTTACCAAAAATAAAATTAGAAACAGGTCCTTAGGGCAAAATGTTCATTAAAAAGATTACTATGAAATACATAAGAGTCAGTAGATAGAAACAAAAGACATGTTTTTCCCACCCAAGATATATACACAGACAACAGAGAGAAAAAATCCACTTAACCACAGAACCAATGAACCAATGAAATACATATATGAAATATGTCAGATGGATCTGAACATTTCTAGATAAGATGCTTCAGAACTATAAAAGAAATTAGAAGATTAGAATTTTTGAATTCATTTGTTGTCATTACAAAAGAAAAGAAACTTGAGTTATTGTTTCCGGTATCAAAATGTAATCTGTTTAATTGCTCTTTCCTCATACTAGCTGGCTGAAGGCAGATTTCATCTCCTCATATTCCAAGATTGAACCACCAGAACCATCTTCATAAATTATCATCAACTGCAAGAAATGAATCTTGTGCAAATTCAGATCTTCATCACAAAGAAACAAGCCCAGAGAAAGAAAGGAAAGTATACATTATTAATAAAAATGAACTATAAACTCTTTAATTTAAAATCTCTGAACTTTATTTTCCTTTAAAGATGAATTATAGACTTTCACTTTTGATCAAATCTGAACTTTATTTTTATAAACTATGAACTTTTAAAAGTTTTATCTAAAATTTAAACGTAATCTTTTTAAAATATGTATTATTTTTTTTTTTATTTATGCTTAGTATAAGATCTGTTGCAATAGGGCAGGACTTTGTGATTACAAACATAAATTTAAAGATAAAATAAACCCATCATTATTTGTGCATTATTAAATTTTAAAAATAGGTCAAATATATTGTTTGATGTCAAAATAAGTTAAATACAATGTGTGATTTTAAAATAAGTTAAATACCTTAAACTAAATATTTTTTTAAAAAATAAAATTAAATTATTAAATTGACTTAAATATAAGTTGGGGGCAGATGGCTATTTAGACTTGTTTAGTGTATATTATTTTAAGGGGGTTTTGATTATGAACTATTTGTTCATGGTTGTGTCGATGTTTATATCAATGGAATGTAAAGCATGTTTACAACAATGTGCCTAACTAAATGCATTACCCAAAAGTGTAATCATTGCATTGCAATGTATGCAAACATATTTCCTGTGACATTGATGTCCTTTAGGACTATGGATAGGGATGAAAAGTTGGCAAAAGTTCTGCTTTCCCTCCATATGTAATCCTTCTCTTTGAAATTATATATATGTGATTCCTTCACCAGACAGACACAGATTCCTGTGCTGGACAAGGTTCACATTCTTTAAATAACATCATGCTGCTCCTGTCAGCATAGTTTTATGCTAACATCTTCATATTGCATTGATTACATCTATATATCATGAAGCTAGTGTTGGTTTGACTTCGAACATTTAACCTGGAAACAAAGGTTTTGAAAATCTTTTAAGTGCATAGTAGGTAGCCTATGTATGCTCAACATTCTAAAATTAAAAATTAAAGTTAAAAATAAAAAATAAAACCTAAATCATTTTTTTAGTAATTTATTTTTCAAATTTATTGTTATATATATACGTAAATAAAATCTTTTGTGTTATTAATACTGGCAGTGATTTAGTTTTTTTTTTTTATCTTTATTAAAAATATATTTTAATAAATATATTTTAAAACTTTGTTACTCCTTGAGCTAGTGCCAAGGGCTAATGGTAAAAAAAAAATATACAATTAAATCTTCAGATGTATCTACCTACTATATAAATTTTCCAGGTTCCAGTAGCCTGGTGGCACCCTGTATGGCAGATACAGTAAGACTCTGACTTTTCTTGATCATTATAATATATATATATATATATATATATATATATATATATATATATATATATATATATATATATATATATATATATATATATATATATATATATATATATATATATATATATATATATATTGAAATGGTAAATCTGATTCAGATTTGCCGTTTCATAGTCTGACCCACCTAATCATTTATTTTACTGTTTGCTTTTTTTTTATTATCCTAAAAAAAACATTTTTTAACAGTTTTTAACTATCCTGAATACATTCTAAAAGGTATTTTGGATAGTGTTAATAATATATATAATTGTACTAACATAATAAGTTATTCCGTTTATATTATTAAAAGGAAAAAATTCAAATAATAAATTTTGAATTTTTTTATATATTTTATATATGTATGTTTAAAATGCCTTGTTTTTTTAGTTCAAAAAATCCAAGATGGCCTTTTCTGAAAGATTTGTACCTCAATAAGAAGTTTAAAATAAATGTTTAAATTGAAAACACTTAGAAATTACTAAAAATCCATTTACTTTGGAATTTCTATTCATTAATTAGTAGAGATCTTACATTGTTATCTTAAAAGTAAAAACGAACATAAAATTATATTGAAATGTATTGATCGTTATCGAGATACAAACTTTCTAAAATTAGAATAAAAGCTTAATTTCTATTGTTTCAAAAGGCAAATCACCTCAGGCAGCAGAGAAATCAAAAGGTATAAATAGTGGTCCTTTTTACTCAAAAAAGAGAAAAACAGAAAGAATGAAAGAGTTTTAGAAGTCTCCATGCCATGATGATCGAGTAGTAAAAAGGAAAGATCACTGCCCATTTCTTCCTGAGACCTGAAACCTCCTGACATACTGCTGCTAGAACATGCCATCAAATGCCGCAAGCCATCAACATTCACCTGCAGAACTCATCCCGGGGAGCACCAGAATAAAATGCCGAAGAGCATAAATATTTCATCAAGATGTTAGAAACTATTATTTAAATAAAATGTCTTAAAGCTAAAAAGAAGAATGTTTAAAGTTATTGTTTATTGACACTCTGTTAACTGTCTCTTTAACCCTTTTCTTTTAAATTATAATGATTTCCATAACTCAAGCTCACCATAATTTTCAATTTTTAATATATTTAATTATTTAAATATGAATTTATTTATTTGTTTGTTTTATAGTAATTTTAGCATGAGATTTCATGCATTGATTTTTTTTTTCAATAAACTTCACTCATGGGGGGCTCAAAGAGAGTAATTTGTTTGCTAAGAGTGCAAATTATGTTTACTAGTGGACGGGCATGTTAACAAAGAATGATTTAATTTTGAATTAAAATAATTTTGATCTATTTTTATTTCGTAAGTGAAGTTATGTCAAATATATGTCAAAATAAACATACTGTATTTCTTTAAACAGTTTTTATTATAGATTTCCCAGAATGGGATTCTATTATTTTATATTTCTGCAATTTAAAACAAAAGTAATATGCTATAGATTTTGACCTAGTAATAGTGCTGCTGGATAGCATCAGTTAATTATCATGCCTTTTTTTTAAGTTAGGGAAGTGGGAAGGGGGAATTATTTGAGAAATAAGTTTCCTTATTTCTATATGTATGATTTTGTCAGTTAAATATTTACATAAAGTAGTTCTTTACACAGGTTAGTCTCTATACAGTATTAGATCATTTAAGGCTATTTAATTATAATTCGTTCATATTTAATGATTATAATATCTCGGGTTAATAAAGAATGCTTGGAGTATCATGGACAGACCTAAAATGGTCATTGATTTGGTGATTCAGAGTTAGCTTCTGGTTTCACATACATCTGTGAATCGGATAACATGGTTGAGGTAGAATTGGTTTGTCAGCAGAATTCATGTAGGTGGATATGAGGGCTCTCCATAAGACCTATCTCATCGGTATATGATCACGACAGATGGACATACTGATTTCCCTTCTTCGTTGGAATAGACATACATGTGTCTGTAATCTGGCACATATGTTCCTATCTATGTTTCTTCTCTCCTTTGCATTCGTATATTTATTAACCCGACATTGATTTGTTTTTCTTTTGCCTATCTAATATGTAAGCCATAGGGAAATGATTCTACTTAATGATCTTCAACCTGAGTAATCAAATATTTTGTTTGTTTTTGTAATTAGTTAAAATCATTTGATTTTGGCTAATTCATGTTATAGTTCTTATAGGTTTGATTTTAGTTGTAAGTCTGACAACAGCGGCTTGTTTGCTTGATAATTAACTGATCTATTTTTTTTGGTTATAACTGCTCACAGTTTTAATCACTGTAAAGTTGGTTATAAGCTATTCCAGCAAGGTCCACTAATGTCATAAAACATTAGTTATTTGAAATCTAAATTATTATTTATATAAAGAGGAAAAAAAATCAATTTTTTTTATATATGTTAGTGGAGTAAGATGTCAAATTAGTCTTATTATAATCATTTATTTAATGTCCATTTCAATAAAAAATGTTTTGTTTAAATCTTGAGTAAAGTAGAAATAAAGTATTCATTCTTATATATGTTTGTTAGGTATTCATTCTTATATATGTTCGTTAGGCAGATGTTTAGACCTACAGTTATCTTATAAGCCTGTACTAAATGTGCACAGATAATTTTAAAATCTGTGATCATTTAATTTTTAAAATATTTTTTGCAATAAATGAAGACAAAAGTAAAAGTATATAAACTAAACAAATGAAATGTTAACCACTAATATAATGTTGTCGTGAACTTGTGCAATTATAAAAGTTAATTTAAAAACTGTAATTTTGGTTTTTTTAAGAGCTTGAGTTAAATATTAATGTAACATGCTTAATGATTTTAAATATATATATAACTAAAACAAAACTTCCAGTGTTCCTTGAATCAATTTTATTTACTTTTATTTTAAATTATTTTTTGATTTTAGATGTATCAATCAATCAATCACCCAAGTTCTCACTAAAATATATAATTAAAAATGAATCTCATGCTTTAAGATTCAGCTGCCAGCGCAGTGAAATTAAGAAATTTGATCATATTGTTGAGAAAAGCTATTGATTAGATTTTTGACCTGGGGTTATAGGTAAGTAGGGAAGAATCCATGATGTACCTGATATATATATATCTTGTACATGGTCAGATTCGAGGTACTTTACCTGTGTTCAGAGGTTTTTTGGATCGATATGCATTTTTTGACTGGTACAATATATATATGTATATATATGCACACACATAACTATTTTGTTATGTGCCATATAAACCAACTGTTTGCAATATGTATATTTTTATGATATGCACACACATCATGTATTGACAGATTACTAAACTATAGCCAATATAAATTACCATTCTTTATTTATTATAATTTAAATGAATTTTTTAACAATAAAAATATAGTTTTTGTTTTTATATTTTTTTATTTTAAGTACTTTCTAGCTTTTATATAAACTCTTATAGTTTCAATATATATATATATATATATTGTGCCCTTTTGTATGGGTCACCATCTAATTTTGTGCTAATCTATTAAAAATTTTAAATTTAAGATAGTTATGTGTGCATATATATATACATATATATATTGTGCCAGTTTATAGCATATCACTCCAAAAAACCTCTGAACACAGGTAAGTACCTCGGAATCTGACCATGTTACAAGATATATATATATCAGGTACATGATGGATTCTTCCCTACTTACACATACCCCAGGTCAAATGTCAAAAAAATAACTTTTCTCAAGATATGATCAAATTTCCTTAATTTCACTGCGCTGGCGGCTGAATATCTTCGCTTATGAGATTCATTTTTAATTATATATTTTAGTAGGAACTTGCCCAATTGATAGGTTGGTGTATTTGACATCTAAAATAATTTAAAATTAAAGAAAAATGAAAGGTTGGGTTTAGTTATATATTTTAAAAATCATTAAGCATGTTACATTAATATTGCTCAAGCTGCTAAAACCAAAATTACAGTTTTTTAAATTAGCTTTTACATAATTTACATAAATTCCCCACAATTTTAACATTATATTAGTGGTTAACATTCCCATTGTTTAGTTTATATACTTTACTTTGTTCTTCATTGCAAAAAAAAATTATTTTAAAAAATGATGCAATGATTTTAAAATTATCTGTGCACATTTGTACAGGCTTATAGATTAACTGTAAAAAAGGTCTAAACATCCCTTTAAAAACAGAAAACGCAACAAACATATATAGAATGAATGCTTATTTTTCTACCTTTTATATACCATTTAAACAAAAACATTTATTTGAAATGAAACACATTAAATAAATGATTATAATTCCATTAACACGCTACTCCACCAGCATATATAAAAAAAGTGATTTTTTTTCATAACATATAAATAATAATTTAGATTTCAAATAACTAATAGTTTTAAATGACATTAAGTGGACAACTGCTGGAACAACTTTTATAACACAACTTTTACGAGTGATTGGACTGAGGTACTAACCAAAAAAATAGATCAGATGGAATGTGAAACAAACAAAGCACGTGTCAGACCCCAACTAAAAATCAAAGCTATAGAACATAACATGAGTAGGCAAAGTCAAATGATTTTAACTAATTACAAAAACAAACAAAATATTTGATTACTCAGGATTGAAAAGATCATTAAATAAATCGACCATCTGAATAACATACATATTAGGTAGAGCCAAGAAAAACAAATCAATTAACATTAAGTGCAGAGCCTCACCGATTGCAAGAAGCATTGATTTTTACATATGTCTATTCCGAAAGAGAGAAAGGATATAAGTAGATGTCCGATGAGATAGGTGGAAATTTCACACCATGATCCACCCTACATGAATTCTGCTGATTCAAACAGAAATATATCAACCATATTATCCAATTCTTAGATGAGTATGTGAAACAGGAAAGTTCACCAAATCAACGACCATTTAGGTCTGTCCCAATATTTAAGCATTCTTTTTTCCCGAGATATTATAATCATTAAATATGAATGAATTATAATTAAATAGCCTTAAATGATCTAATACTGTGACTAACCACAATGTAGAAAACTACTTTATGTAAAATGCAGCTGACAAAATCGCCATACTAGTTAAAAGGAAGCTATCTATCAAATATTTTTCCACTTCCCTAATAAAAAAAAAGGCATGAAAAATAACTGATGCTATCAGCAGCCACCTTAATACTAGGTCAAAATCTTCCCATATTACTTTTTGTTTTTTAAATTGCGAAATAAAAAATAATAGAATCCCATTCTGGAAATCTATAATAAAACTGTATTTTACTTTGACATATATTTGACATAACTTCACTTGCGAAACAAAAATAGATCAAAATTATTTTAATTCAAAATTAAAATCATTCTTTAAAAATTAACATGCCCGTCCTTTAGTAAGCAGCACTCTTAAAACAAGTAATTAACAGCTACTGAAGGTTTATTGATAAAAATCAATGCATGAAATCTCATGCTAAAATTGCAAAAAACAAACAAATAAATAAATTCATATTTAAATAATTAAATATATTAAAAGTTGAAAATTCCCGCATGAGTTATTGGAAATCATTATAATTTAAAAGAAAAGGGCAAAGAGACAGTTAACAAGTGTCAATAAACAACAACTTTAAACAATTCTTCATTTTATTTAAATAATAGTTTCTAACATCTTGATAAGTATTTATGCTCTTCGACGACAACAACCGAGATGAGTTCTGCAGGTGGTATTGGGACAATATGCAGTATTTGATGGCGTATTCTAGCGGCAGAATTATGTCAGGAGGTTTCAGGTCTCAGGGAGAAAATGGGCAGTGATCTTTCCTTTTTACTACTCGATCATCATGGCATGGAAACTCTTTTCATTTTCTTTTCTGGTTTTTTCTCTTTTTTTGAGTGAAAAGGACCACTATTTTGATTTCTCTGCTGCCTACAAGAAGATGATTTTCCCCCCAAACAATGAAATTAAGCTTTTATTCTAATTTTAAGTTTATTTGTCTCGATAGCGTATTCAATACATTTCAAATAATTTATGTTTGTTTTTTAAGATAACAATGTAAAGATCTCTACTAATTAATTGAAATAAATTCCAAGTATTAAATGAATTTTTTCCAATTTCTAAATTTGTTTCAATTTAAACATTTATTTTAAACTTCATTTTGAAAATTTCTTTCAGAAAAAGCCATCTTGGAGATTTTGAGCAAAAAAACAAGGCATTTAAAACGCCATATATAAAATATATAAAAAAATTCAAATTTATTAATTTAATTTTTCCTTTTAATAATATAAACGGAACTTTATTATGTTAGTACAATTATATAAATATTAACACTAAAAACACCTTTAAATGTATTCAGGATAGTTAAAAACTGTTAAAAAATGTTTTTTTAAATAATAAAAAAAAAGCAAACGCAAAATAAATGATTAGGTGGGTCGGGCCTATCCCCGGCAGATGCAAATCCGGTTTACCATTTATGTATATATATATATATATATATATATATATATATATATATATATATATATATATATATATATATATATATATATATATATATATATATATATATATATATATATATATATATAATATAATGATCAAGAAAAATTCCAGAAGTCTTACTGTATGCTGCCAGCAGTGCCACCGAATTACAGAGCCTCAGAAGAATTTATATAGTAGGAATAGATACATCATGAGGAATAATAGTATATTTTACCATTCCCAAACCCCTTGGCACTAAATCAGGAAGTAACAAAGTTTTAAAATATATTTATTAAAATATATTTTTAATAAGGTCAAAAAAAATTAAATCACTTTCTGTGGTAATAACAAAAGATTAAATTGACATAAGTATATAACAATAAATTTGAAAAATAAATTACTAAAAAAATGATTTAGGTTTTATTTTTATTTTTAACTTTAATTTTTAATTTTAAAATATTGAGAAACATACATAAACTTACCTATTACCACTTTTAAGATTTTCAAAGCCTTTGTTTCAAATTAAATGTTCGAGAAATCAAACCAACAGTAGCTTTTCACATGATATATAGATGTAATCACAATATGAAGATGTTAGCATAGAAACTATGCTGACAGGAGCTGCATGATATTATTTAAAGAATGTGAACCTTGTCCAGCACAGGAATCTGTGTCTATCTGGGTGAAGGAATCACTATATATAATTTCAAAGGAGAAGGATTACATATGGAGGGAAAGCAGAACTTTTGCAACTTTTCATACCTATCCATAGTCTCTAGAGGACATCAATGTCACCAGAAATATGTTTGCATACATTGCACTGCAGTGATTACACTTTATGGTAATGCATTTGATTAGGCACATTATTTATCAAACATGCTTTACATTCCATTGATATAGTTCATCAATTTTCAACCATGAGTGTGAAATAGTTCATAATCAAAACGCCTATAGCATAATATGCACTAAAACAAGTCTGGACTAATTTCATCTGCCACTAACTTATATTTAAGTCAGTTTTAATAATTTAATTTTATTTTTTAAAAAAATATTTAGTTTAAGGTATTTAACTATTTTAAAATCACGCATTGTATTTAACTTATTTTGACATCAAACAATATATTTGACCTATTTTTAAAATTTAATAATGCACAAATAATGATGGGTTTATTTTTATCTTTAAATTTTATGTTTGTAGTCACAAAGTCCTGGCCCTATTGTAACGAATCTTTATTCTAAGCATAAATAAAAAAAAAATAATACATATTTTAAAAGATTACGTTATAAATTTTAGATAAAACTTTTAATAAGTTCATGTATTATAAAAATAAAGTTCAGAGTGATCAAAAGTGAAAGTCTATAATTCACATCTTTAAAGGAAAATAAAGTTCCAGAGATTTTTAAGAATTAAAGAGTTTATAGAACATATTTATTAATAATGTATACTTTCCTTTCTTTCTCCTGGAAATGTTTCTTTATGATGAAGATCTGAATTTGCACAAAATTCATTTCTTACAGTTGATGATAATTTATGAAGATGGATATAGTGGTTCAATCTTGGAATATGAGGAGGTAAAATCTGCCTTCAGCCAGCTAGTATGAGGAAAGAGCAATTAAACAGATTATTTTGGTGCGAAAACAATAACTCAAGTTTCTCTTCTTCTGTAACGACAACAAATTAATTCAAAAATTCCAATCTTCTAATTTCTTTTTATAGTTGCGAAGCATCTTATCTAGAAATGTTTCAAATCCATCTGACATATTTCATATATGTATTTCATTGATATCGATGGTTCTGTGGTTAAGTGGATTTTTTCTCTCCGTGTATCTGTGTATATATCTTGGGAATTAGGAAAAGAAACATGTATTTAGTTTCTGTCTACTGACTCTTATATGTTTCATAGTAATCTTTTTAATGAGCATTTTGCCCTAAGGACCTGTTTCTAATTTTATTTTTGGTAAGAATTCTTTGTTATTTTTAAGGTTAGAAGATTTTTATTATTGTTTTTTGTTTTAAAATTAGAATCTTTGCTTGAATTCTATAAATTCTTTAATTTTATTTTATTTTCAGGTATTTAAATGATACTTATTAATAAATTACTAAATTTTTATTTGTGCATTTTGACATGTCTGTGCATTTAATTCATTATTAGATTATCTACAAAAAAAATTTAAGTACCAATATTTAAATAGTAACATAGTTATATCCCATTACAAATATATATATATATATATATATATATATATATATATATATATATATATATATATATATATATATATATATATATATATATATATATATATATATATAAGTGAAATAATGCTTAAAAGCTAAATAGGATAATTAGTAGCCATAAGATACAACTATTAATCACATAAACATTTACAATAAAGATAATAATCAATATTTCTCACTGTCAAAACAACCGCCTCACCTTTTATAGCAGGAATGAAAATCCATTCTTACCAATGGTCCATTGAATATACATCAACACTTAGGAGACTTGCAACTTGACTACAGTTTGTAATGTTATAATTGACTATTTACTAGTCTGTATTACAGTGACATTTTATTTCATGTTTAAAGAGGATTTTATTTAAACTTCATATATAAAAGATTGAAAGGGTTGCCTTGTTGCCTTCTAATGATTTAAATATTGATTACTATATTTACTGTGAATGTTTAGGTGGTGATTAATTGGAACTTAATTATATATATATATAATTATAATTGAAATAATATTTTTAACTTGGTTTACAAACAATTATAAACAATCTTTCAAATCCCTTGAAGTACTTTAGGTTGCTTTCCTAACCTGCCTCAACCTCCATTAAATTCAAAAACTATCACCTGAACAAACATCATCAATTCAAATTCCCACGAATCTCGTATTTTAATGTTAGAAGCTTGTCAATTTATTAAATGCATTTTATTCCTGTTTATAAAAATTGCCTCTTTAATTTTTCTTTTACTATGGTTTCTCTCTTAGTGAAGAATTTTTACATTTTCAAAATTAAATTTAAATTTATATTTACATGTTTTTCATGATCGAAGAAAACTGAAGAAGATATTAAATCACCATTATTTTTTATTTTTTACGTGCTTATATAACAGTTCATGTTCCTTCAATCTTTTCTCAATGTTGCACCTAGATTAACCTATATATGATAACATACAATCATATATAAGCATGTAAAAAATAAAAATAATGGTGATTTAATATCTTCTTCAGTTTTCTTTTAATCATGAAAAAACATGTGAGATATAAATTTAAATTGAATTTTGAAATGTAAAAAATTCTTCGCGAAGAGAAAGAAAAACAGTAAAGAAAACCCCCAATTTTTAAGCATAAACAGGAATTAAAACACATTTAATAAATCGACAAAGATACAACGTTAAAATCGCGAAAGATTAAGATGGAATTTAAATTGATGGCGTTGCTTTAGGCTTTTAGTTTTTGAAATTAATGGCTTTTTTAGTTGGGACAGGTTAAAAAGCAACTGAAAGACTTTCTCTGGATTTAAAAGATTATTTATAATTGTTTTGTAAACCGTTAAAAATATTATTTTCAATTATCAATTACAATATTGTTTTTTATTAATGGATATTTTATTTATTTTTACAATATATATATATATATATATATATATATATATATATATATATATGAAATAAGTAGAAAGAGAAAAAATAAACACGAACAAAATTTTAGTAGATATTTTCTATTTTACGAAATAAAGTAAGCATAGTAAAAGAATTAAATAATTCTGAGATTTAAAATTAAATTTTGTTATAAATAAACAGTTAAAAAAGTTCTAATAAATATTAGTTGTAATTCTGATTTTCAAATCTAAAAGCAAGCATTTTCTGGAAATTAATTGCAAATTTCTATTATGTATTTTTTGAAATCTTTTAATCAATTGGTAAATTTCTCTATCTAAGTAGAAATTTTTAAACTTGTTTTCAAAAGGGATCAGAGAGATAAATTACCTCATTGATTCTACTAATGGGGTTGATAAAACTATCCAGTTCAGTCTGCTTTTATATTTTGAGAAGCAGCTGACTAATAACGCTAGATTGTAATGTTGGCTATAATATTTTAAGAAAATGTTAGATGCAGAAGTGGTGTAGCTGTAGAGAAAAGTAAGTAACTTAAAACATAATCAGGATTCCAGAGTTATTGAGAGCTACCATGAGGTTTAAAAAATGCAAGAAGCTGATGTTATACGGTTCAATGGTAGAGGTTGGAATTCACATGGAAAAAGCATATTTTCTTTGTGTTGATATTTATAGCTATAAATGTGTTCTAAAAATAGCTTGCTGTTCTGAAGCTTAACAAGTTTCAGTCAAAGTGGAATTGACTGCCAGAACAACCCTTACCTGGACAAAAAACTAAGCTTGCAAAAATCCACATCAGATTGCTGAAAAAATAATTATATGTATGCTGATGTATCAATATACGGGGAAGCACTTTTTAAATGTATAGATGGTGAAGTTGAATTAAAATCCTTAAAAAAGACTATAAAATTATAGCTAAAGTAAAATAAATCAATATTTGGCCCATTTAAACACACAAAAGAAAGGACTTGATCCAGCAGGGTATTTTATATATATTGTTGAAGAAATTTTTTTGGTAGCTACACCTTAAAAAACCACACATTTGTAAAGAATATCAGCAAATAACTTTGCTAGAATTTAAAATCAGAGGATTAGAAATTTAATTCATCTACTTTATATTTTAAAAGAAAAAAAGCTGATGATTCTTTTTTATAAACAAAAGAAGGAAAAAGGAAGTTATAAACTGATATTTTAAAAGAAACAACAATTATTTATAATTAATATATATCATCTATAATTGCTTTCATCTATAATCTTTCTTTTTATATATTGTATGCATGCATTTATATGAAGAATATGCGACTTTTAATAGTGTTATTATTGTAACAAATTAAAATAAGTAACCCTAGCATAAATTGATTAAAGAAATATAATTAATTAAATGCAAATTGCTCTTGTATTAAAAATTTAAATAAACAGGAAATTCAATTACTGTAAATGTTATTAACATTATTTTCTTCAAGAAAGTAAAAAAATCATAGATGAGCACTTTGTTCCCTATTGTAGATAATTTTGGTTTTATGGTATTTTTCTATATCATTTGAATATTTAAAATTCTATATAATGTAAAGCATAAAATGAAAAAAATGAGTAAGAATATTTGAGTTAAAAAATGTTTGACTATGGTTCACCAAATCAATGTGTAAACTTATTAAAATTGTTAGACATTTAAAGCTAGAATAAATGCATTTTCATCATTTAAATATATGTATTTTTAGAATTATTATTTGGTTAATGAAAGTATATATTTTTTCGTCAGTCAAAGTGAAGGCAGAGTATGCTATTTTTTGAGCAAAATTTGTTTATTATCTTTTTGTTTTCAATTATTAGATTTCTTTAATAGATTTTTAATTCTCATCATTTTTTGCTTTCTGTGAATTTTGTTACATTAAACATAATAGTTATTTTCACCATTCCAAAGAAATTGAGAGTTTAAGTTTATTGGGTGAGCTATAAACACTATTTTTGAATGTTAGAAATATTATGATTGGAAAAGTCTGCTTTTCCCTACTTTATTTAAATTAGTTGTAGAAATTAATATTTTATAGTTCTACATAATAAAGTTATTTTTATCAATTTGATATACAAATGAAAAATTATATGGATAAATGATGCAAGATTTCCGAAAATATACCTTGACATTATTCTGTAGAAAGCACATAAACATTTTTTTGTCGCAACATCGATTCGATTTTCATTAAATCAATCATTTTAAATATCTAAAGTTTTAGTTTTAATCAAAAGATGGTTGCATTTCAAATATTTATCATCAAAGCTGATCTGAACTAGTAGACCCTATAACAGTCTGAACTAGTAGGTCTGTAATAAAACGAGCATAATGCTCTAAGTTTCTGAGTTTAGAATATAATGAAAATATAAGCTATTGATCTTAGATTGAAAAAATAGTGATTCCATTTAAGTTTATAAGGATTTTAGTTAAGTAGAGATAAAAAAAGGCAACGGAAGGCGCAGATAAGTACCACGAAACCAGAAACTAGTCCCAGCAAAGAATAATTGGGCAAGATGGAATTTTGTGCACAAAGCAACTGACATTGATTGGGTATTATTGCAACTGCACTGAGTGGCGAGATGGGGAAGAGGTTTGTCTATTTTAATAACGAATAGATAGGCACAAGCATAAGAAAATAGTGATAGTGAGATGTTTATGTCTGTAATACCTGGAATAATCCTATGTATTTTTCCCTTGGCTTATGATAAGTTTAGAAGATATATAAAAAATCATGTAATTTTTTAAATTCTAGCAATTTTTTTATTGTTCGTGACTCATGATATTTTTTTGAATTATTGAAAAAAATAACTGTCTCATTTTCTTCCCATTAAAAAACATGTGAAAACCCCCAAAAATTTTGTACTTTTTACGTTATTGTCAGAAAAAAAACATTCATTATACGGATTTAATTTTATTTTACCAATTAACTTTAATATTAACATCATTCTTTTGTAAACTTTTCATTTCATAAACAAATATCCATAACTTCTCCCGGAGGGTTGATGTGTGTGTATGGCCCCCCCACAGACCTTCAACCGCCCGCCATCAGAATTATGACTTAGCAATTACCCCCTGGTCACCATTTCATGATTGAATCAGCATCTCGTATCTTTTCAGATCGCAAGGCATTACAACTTATATCCCCCCGGCCCTCCAGAAATGCATGGCTAGAAAAAAACAATATGATTCCTCAACAAATAAATACACCAATGGCATTGCTTTCAGAAAATTTATATATACTATTCGTAAAATCAGTATCACTTCAAATGAACCCCATCTCTGCATGGATTTACATTTGTGGAAATCCGGCAAAGCTGCCATCCACAAACCCTAAAATTACAGAGGCCACTTTAAGATGATAGCGTAATGGACAAATATTTCAGAACAACTGAATGATCGGGAAAAAAAAAAATTAGATATTAGCACCATCGTGAAACTTCCCCCCCCCCCCCCCCCCCCCCCCCCCGGCTTGGTAGAAAGCATCATTTTCAAATGAACGCAGAAGGATGTTAGAGTCAGCCGTATTAGACCAAAGGTGACAAGATTGATGGCTCCCAGTTTCACCCCCACGAGCAACAACACGATGGCGACGATGAGCTTGATGTAGATCAAGAATTTGCTCGCACCATTTGAAAACCAGTACAAGCAGCTTAAGTCCAACACCTCCCCTTTACTTATTCTGGCACAACCCAATGTCAATGCAAAGATATGGAATCACCCAGGTCATGCTTGCCAACAGGCTGAAAAGCTTTTTCTGACGATTCCCCCCCCCCCCTCAAGTTATCCCCCAGGGTTTTCCCCCCCCATCCCCATACTCAGCATGATCATCAAATGACCCGGAAAATTAACACAATCTGTGCGGCGTTGAATCCCTTTTCTCCAAGGAAGACTGGCCGCTACTGAAATCAAAAGTCTTAGACGGCAAAAGATATCCACCCTGTTCATAAAACATATTGAATCTACCATCAAGAAGTCACTAGAAGCATTCATACCCTGCCATTTCTGTCTCACCTGTTCGCGTAAGTGCTCCACTGTTGGGGTTGCCGGAGCATACAAGATAGACGCTGAGTATCTTGGAGTAGTCTCACCATGGCAAGCCCATCGCTGTACAACTAGAAACATCAGGCTTGATCTTCAATTCTGTCAGGAGTTGACCTGCTCCTTGGTGTTCTCTGGGACCTGAACATTCCAGAGGCCATTGGTCCATCCTCACAATCTCCCTGTCCAACAGAAAATTTTTAGTTATCCTAGATGGGAAAGTTGTCCCTGGCTTCACACCTAACATATCCATCCCTAAGGGCTCTCCACTGAACACT